>APFE030256431.1:0-14020 GCA_000404065.3 Pinus taeda
GGAGGATATATAGAGAGGGGGCATATGTGAAAGAGGGGGAGGGGGGAGAGAGAGAGGAGAAACGAAAAAATAAAATAAAATAAAAGATGCGTTAACCAAATACAAAATGTATATTCAAATGTATAAATCCCACTAAAGTAAATCCACTTGCAGCACCTGCCTTGTCCAACCAGAGGGAGCGTGCATAGATTCTCTACCAGTAACAAGGTTGTCTACAAAATTTCCTCTAGAAACACTTGTTTCCACATTCCAAACTCAATGTCGTAAATTGTCAACCATCCCAGAAATTATTCTATTATTCACAAAAACATCAGATGCCGCAAATTATTGAATCACATCATTGTGCCTTTTTTGCATAATTACATCTTTTCCATAATTTCTGCAACACTTTTTGTTTCCACTTCCATGAATGCCCTCTATGCAAAAAGAATGTTCCCAAAGAATTTTAATACCAACAATATTTGCAACACATGAAAAACTAGGAAATGCACAACATCCAAGGAAACAAAGATTTTAATGAATTGTTCTTTTAGCGAAACACCTAAATTTTGAAAATTGTAGTTAAAGTGTTCATTGTTCTCATGGTTTAATGACTTTTGGTAGTTAATTGGTAAGGGTTGGACTTAAGGAACAAACAAATATTGTGTTCCTTATAGCTGTATTTCTGGACCAATATTTGTTGGAACATTGTTCTGCAAAAAGCAATGAAAAAAAACATACAGTAATTAATATATTACATTCAAAATTCAAAATCCTATCAAAACAAAAGATATTTCAAGCACATGTTATGTTCCAAGACCCCGAGTGGGCACAAATTCCATAGGACTAATGATATTCCCTATATCATTGCTAGAAGGAATGCCCCACCCCACATTTCTAGTAGAATGACTGAAATTCCCAAGCATATATCTATCACCATTAAACCAAATGCAACAAAATTTTCATTGGCATCATTTTTCTCGTCTTCCAATACTCCATTTGTTTCCTTGCTTGAGGAGGACCCTTAGTTCTTACTTGCATGAACACTCTCTTGGTAAACACAATGTTCCTTATGAACATTATTGTTAGAAAAAATTTGTACAATATAAAAATTCTAGCATCTTCAACATCCATGTTCTTCCCATGACACTACTCATGTTCCCATACTTATGATTATCGGCTTCATCATGTTGATGATTTATTGAAGTTCATTTCTTTTACTAATACATGAATCTTCTACATGCAATTAGTGCATCCTTATTCTACTGATGCTATTTCTAATGATACTCATTCGCTCTTTCACATGAACCAGGGGACCAAGCTCTTTTCGAAGTATGCTTGCTTGTTCCTTCACTTAACATTTCTACAACAACTTCCAATTCTTTTGCAATTTCGATTTTCAATATTGCATCTCATGTTATAGCTTCAACAAGTTCAAGTATTTATGCTCACTGACTTTATACATCAAGTAAGTTCAATAGTAAATAACTTTAAATACTAGCAATTAGCCTTTCGTATTACAAAGACACATATATAAACAATATTTCAAATACTATAATACAAAAACAATCATCATTTGCACAGTTTCATATAAGAAATAACAAAAGACTCTATACAATTGAGAGATACATAACAAAAATTTACATTGAAGTCCATATTTCGATCTGCGAAATAGCATATCAACACAAGTAATATCCAACAAAAATATGAAGAATTGACATGGCTATTTTTTTAGCAAATAGCCCAAATTCATACTACACTAATAGTTAAACAATGATATTTTTCTTTACTAAGAGTCCAAATTCATATTACAGTGATAATTTTCATTAAAAAATCCAAATATAGATTCGCATGACTATGTTTTGACTAAAAATTCTTAAATCCTTCGTTTAAACAGTTGTTTTTTTTTTTTAAATCTAAACAAATTTAATAACATAAAAATCTAAAATAAATAATATTTAAAATATGAAAGTCGAACATCAGACCTATTTATTTCATAAAAGGATATCTTTTGTTGCTGATCTTCTGATTTCCAACTGCAGCGGGGTCAAGCTCCATACTCGAACAAAATAAAATAATCTTCTTCATACCTGACCTCCCGAACATCATCGTTTGTCTTACCCTGACTACGTAGCATGTTAGGGTTGGGGACATTGCTGGTAGAAACTTGAATTTAACACCATGCTAACTTATGACTACTCGATTAGCTTTAGCTGCGAATATGAATAATATATTTTATTTATTGGTTTCAGTTCCAACCATAATTTTGTATTAGCTTTCTTTATTTTCTTGTAAATTAATTCAAATATTGCAATCCCTTATATTTCAAGAAAACCTTTCCCGAAATCTGAACATATAACCTCACCTCCATTTTCGCATGGAAGCAGTTCAAATGGTTCGTCACTTTAATGAGAAATTAACACCTTTTGCTTAAATTTATTGTTTCTCTTTCCGAGGGTTTAAACAAAATTTAGCAAGTCTCTCTCTTGGCACTTTCTATTTTGCAATATGTTCTTCACACCCTACTTACACTTCTTGTCTAAAATTTTCATTTTCAATCTTTCATCTCTTATTACATCTTCAACAAGTTCAAATATTTATGCTCACTAACTTTATACATGATGTAAATTTCAATACTAAACAAATTTAAATACTAACAATTATCCTTCCATATTATAAAATCATATGTGTGTGTGTGTGTGTGTGTGTGTGTGTACTTCAATACAAAAAAAAAAAAAAACATCATTTATGTAGTTTCCTTTAAGCAATAGAAAAAGACTCACAAATACATAACAAAAATTGACATTGAAGTGCATTGTTCGATCTACAAGATAGCAAATCAACACAACTAATCTCTAGCAACAATATGAAAAAATGACATGACTATGCTTTCATTAAACAATCCATATTCATATTACAATGATCTTAAAAATATCTTTGCAAAGATTAAACAAATATGGCATCTGCAATACTGTATAGAAAATAAATTGAAGCCTCAAAGGCTAAATCACGATATCCAGAGGAAATAGTGGTATACCAACAATAGAATTTGTAAATTTGGAAAAAGTGAGAAATGTTTTCCATTTTCAATAACATCATTGGAAATTTCAACCTACTGCACATGGAACCCATATCTTTCTAAGAGGGGGACACCATTGCCAATTGTCATTATGCATAATCCACTCACCAGATCATATAGTTTTAGTTGCACTTCCATACCACCCAACATAACTACTTTTACTTCAAGTACACAAAAAGGTAGGTAGCCTGGGCATTTATTATTTATATCCTTCAAGATAGCATCTAGCAATCTCCATCTGAACCTCCATCTATCTTCAAAATATTCTAAGTTTCATCTATTTGAAGCCAGGCCAGATCCAAACTTTTCTATCTCTTCAAACAACCAAGAAAACCTAGAACCATTTTTTACAACACAAACCTGTTGGTTGCCATAAAATCGTAATGACATACATCGGATGTTAGTGATAGGAACAAATGCAAAAACCCACTTGTTTCCTATAAGATCAAACCAATAGATAGTCTAACCATATGAATGGTAATCATCATAATATTTGTCTAAATATTGCCAGAAAAAATTTCCTTTGTGAAATGTAGCCCCTTTGGGGGCATTACACCACCAAAAGGAGGCTACATTCGTCTCTAAACCACGTGTACACTCGTAAAAATAAAAAAATTCCATTCCATGTTTTTGTGCACATGTTTCAATATAACCCAATCATATTTTCACGGATTAAATTTCTTCAACAAGGAGAAGAATCCCCACTCTCCAATAGTAAGAGGTCCAAGATTTCTAAAGGTCTTTATAAAAGGGTTTCTTATGAAATAATTATTAGAATTCCAAGAACTTCGAGGCATGCTAAACACAATCATTGATCCAATTGTACATTGAATTTTGTATCTAGTGTGCACAAAGGGAAAAAGCAATAGAGATATTTGTACTTTTCATTTTATCAGCACCGATAAAGGAAGCCATTGAAATATAAAATCAAGAATCTCAAATGGAAGAAACTTCCAAATACTTAGATCCATGAGAAAATCAACAACTTTCCTGAAACCAAACCAAGTACTGTATGTTACATTGAAAATGATAAAATCCTTAAAAAATACTTATCTTATTAAACACAAAAATTATCATATTAAAGATGCTAAAAATATATTTCGTAAACACTTATTAAAAAATAACATTTTCTAAAAAATAACATTGTTCTAACACAATTTAAAAAAAAAATGCATTCTTGAAAAAAACAATTTTTATTTTAAAACATTATTTCAACTAATAATTCTTAGAAAATAATATTACCGACAAAAATTCAAAGATATATATTACATCTATGCTAACTACATTGTATGTCAAGGTTAGGGTCACCCCTCCAACTAACTTGTATGAAATACAATCCCGACTTTTGACTACCCGATTAACTTCAGCTCTCACTACTAATACAATATTATTTTTATCAGTTTTTGTGCCAACAACCACTTTCTTTTACTTTCCTTTTGTTGGACCTTCCCACTCTCGACATCTGCCATATGTGGACTATGTTGTAGGTCAAGGTCGGGGTCACCCTTGTAACTAACTTGTATGTAATACCATCCCATCTTCCAACTACCCAAATGAATTCAACTTCGACTACGGATTAAATATCGTTTTTTATCAATTTTTGTACCAACAATAACTTTGTTTTAATTTCCTCTTGTTCTTTTATAAAATAAGTCACAAATTACAATCACCTATATTTCAATTAAATGTTTCCCGATGTGTGATCATCCGACCTCATCTCCATGCTTATGTGTTATTTTTGGTCTGTAGGCTTTTAACAAAATTTACGCGCTTTCCTCTTTTGCACTTTTTATTTTGTAATCTCTTCTTCACACCCTCTTTGTAGTATTTCTCTTAAACTTATTTCTGCTTACAAAGGAAGAACTTCAGTTTCACTTTGGCATTCATAATTTTTGGTAAACATCAAATATTCTAAAGAATTTAGATACTAAATTTTGTATTCATTTAACAAACCTTAATTCTTTTTATTTATTTTTACAAAACATAAGGTGGGAAGAAAAGATAAATATTTAAAACAATTCACAACAAATTCAATATCAAACTATACAACTTTGTTCTCTCTTACTCAATAGCATATAGATTACCCCAAATTCTATCTAAAGATCATTTACAGATAGCATATAGATTGCCCCAAATTCTATCAAAAGATCATTTAGAGATTCTAGAGGATCGTTGAGTTATTTTTACATTGGCAAGGATAAGAGTGGAATAATTAGCTATAGAATTCGAATTCACTCAGTTACTAATTTTGAAACCAGTTTTATACTATCAATATAATGAGCTAAGACAACCCCACATTCTCTATCAATCTTATTGTAAGGAAAAAGAAAATAAAAAAAATTAAACAAAAGAAGAATCTTATTGAAATACTAGTTACATTAATTTGTGACTTGAATGTTCGATACCCATTTTTTGCATTTACATTGCTCACTGTGAAATCCACCTCATATTAGGAAGACACCTCAAATTTTGCATACATATATGGGAGGACATCTTACCACTCAGATCGTTGTATGTGTGCATGCAGTGGCTTGGTATTTTTTCATGTATCTCGCCATGAAATTTGATGCAAATATTGACACCATTGCAAAATAATATGTTCATTCGCTTGATTTTCCAATCCAAACAATATGATCTAAACAATACACAACCTATTGAGCAATACATAATGAAATTGAGCTAAGCAATACTAGACAACGTTGATGTCTTTAATATTTTAAACAACGTTGTTGTCTTGGGTATTGAAAAGTTTGATCAACCGTACTGTGGCTTGGGTTTTGAATTTGTAATGTGATGTGCACTCTTCAAACACCATGATCACCATGATTTGCACACTTCATTTCAGATTAAGTCTTAGAAGGATCAAATGACCCCCATTGCCATGTTACCACAACTCTTCACACTCCGTCCCATTGAATCCATCGATTAAGCTATTAAACAAAGAATATTTGGAAAAAAATCGATCATGGCGCTTCATAAAAAAAATGAAATTCCTACAATCAACATCCACCCATTCAATCAAAATTAAATTCAAATGAAGACCTTCAATCAACCTTTAACTTTGAGATTAGTGCACAAAAGTGGTAGAATTGATCATAGCTTTTGAGTACATGACTTCTAAAAAAATTCCATGATATCATGAAATTTTGGATTTGAAATACACCTCTCAATATCTAGTCCAAATATATCCAATTTTATACAAAATTGAGTCCTCTACAATAGTTCAAAACCTATCTTTTTGCAAATAATTGAAAACCTTTTCTCCTTGTCCCAATTGTTATTTATAATTACAAAAAGAAATGCCCAAAAAGGAGAGTTGTTGAAACAATGGTTGAGATATTTGATTTTAGTTGGAAAGAATCCCTTTCTCTTCTTTGCTAGTGAAATCCCTTTGCTCCAAGATTTCTTTGCCTCATCGTTTCCACTAATCTCCACAACTAACCAATCAAAATAAAAATTAAAACCAATTAAAAAGGATAAAAGCTAACATTTCCAAAATTGTCAAAAACAAACTAACCGATCCAAATTTTATTTAATAATTTAATAAAACCGAATCTATGTTTTCCCTTGCTTGCTTGTGATGAGAAGATTCAAAAAATTGATCTTCTATAATGAATTTGCAACAACAACCCACTTTGGACCAACAAAAACTCTCCAAAACAAACTCATAACATGATTTTTGGTTGGAAATTCGTAGTTGTAGATTATGTTTTCTTTTTTAGTGGTTAATGACCAAATTTAGTCATAAAACCACTCCCATATCCTTCTCGATGATATAAGATTTCCAACAAGCCCTCATGTGCTCAATTTCATTGGGTAAAATTCAAGATATCACCCTCCAAAATCTGGGTTCCAAAATTAGTGAAATGTTGGAAAATACACAGTCTTGAGATGTTTTTTATTAAAAATATTTAAAAATAAATATAAATAAATAAAAAATAGATTTAATATAATAAAAAATAAATATAAAAATTCAAAAGAGGATGGTTTAATGTTTTAATGGTTTCAAAATTAAAGTAAATGAGGGGATGCATGTACATGTGAAAGAATAAAGGATGGAGTGGGTGGAGGCCCATAAGTGGAGTACCAGCCCTCCACCACTCTAAGGTATTTTTGGAGTACCAGCCCTCCACCACTCTAAGGTATTTTTGATCTACCCATTAATAAATATAACCACACACACCATACCGCCACCCCCCGCCACTTTAATTATAATTTGTGTTGAATATTCTTTGTGCTCCTGCCACGTCATCCTAAAGTCTAGTGAACCCCTAGGTGGGTTTGAAAAAAATAAAATTGCAATCCCTCCACGGAAACTAGGGGAGAATACTCTATATCGTTGTTCTTAAATAGTTAAAATTATATTTATAAAAAATTAATTTTAATTAACTTAACCAATTAAAGTTAAATAAATTTAATAAAAAATATTACATATTGATATAAATTGTAAAAACATAATAAAATACAAATTTACAAATTTTACGTCAAGGTAACGAAATTCAATCAAACTTTGACTCAGGATATTTTCCAAATTGTAAGTCATAATGAGGCAAAATTTGAACCGTTGGAAAATTGCAACACAACACATGCAATCAAGCAATTAAAATGAAAATATAAGAAAAGTTAAAATATCACAAAATTAACAAAATTAAAGCATTAAAGAATTCGTTTGACCAAGATTTACATGGAGGGTCCCCATAAAAGGTTTGAAAATTATAGGGGCTATTGTGAAAAAAAATAACCCACGACTTCCAAATACAAATTTTGTCATGTGCTAATTGGAATTTATTTCTTTATAGGTGAAGAACCTTTTCTCCTTTGATTCAATTTGTAACATCAAGCAATGGTGCCTCAGTCGTAGAAGATATTCCCACAATACTACAAGGTATATAACACTGCTTCCGAACACATATCGTATAGTATGATGCAATCAAAGGAAGTATATATACACATGTCCATACAATAATTTTAATTCAAGGTATCACACCTCATAAGTGTATGGAACATACTTGGTCCATCCTACTTAACAAGATGTAGCTTGCCTTTATGCCTTATCGAAGTTCCATATTCAAAATTGTGATGATGTCATTAATAGAAATACCAATATGAAATATATGATACAAATAATTGGTATAGTGACCTTAGAAATCAAATTTAAAGTATATATCAAATGAATTCAAAATATTGTCCAATATTTCACAAGAGAATCGTTAAGGTAAACATCATATTTGTCCTATATAAGCTCAAAATAACCTTCAAGACGACCTCCAAAAGTGGACTTAGGTCTACCCTAAACATGGGAAAATTCAAGCTCGTATTTTCTAAGAAAAACATTAATTATGTTTAAAAGTTCAATCCGTGTATAGTCTCTAAATTGAAACCAAGGCTTGATGCCTCTCGATGCAGCCTCGAGAGGGCTACTAAGGCCCAAACACAAGTTCAAATTTGACTCAGATAAGGCTGAGTTTGTGTCTCAAATAATAATCCTGGTCCTTGCTCTCTATACAATGATTCATAAAAAGTTCATCGAAAGCCATCCATGACTTGTCTAGGGCTACACTTTTAATGCATTCTCTTTAAATTTCCTTTGATACCATGTTGAATTTTCATGATTTCCTACAACAATAATTACTTTGTAATTATTCATTAACCAACTCATATTATATCACATTCATCATTTATCAATTATACATAGGGAATCTCAACAATAAAATAATAATTACAGTAGGATCATGAATGAGTCAGCTAAACATAAGGGATGAATTTTTACCATGAGAAAACTGTAACTAGGCAAAACAACCCAACAACTTTTCCTTAAATAAATTATGCAGTTCAACAAGAGATACAATTTGATATTTCTAGTCAAAATACAGTCAATTGACTAGTAATCAAACCTTAGTCAAACCTAGTCAAACTACCCTTTAAACAACCAAATTGCTTCCCAAAATATTTCGATCAATCTGGTTGACTAGGTTGAATTTCAACCTCCTATTCCTCCATAGAAATTCAATTTCCTTCCACACAAGTATTCACATAGCATTTTGGCCTCTTCCACATGTGTGAGGTCAAGCAAAGAGAATAAAATCTTGGTCAAATGCTATATCATCTTAGTCAACTTTGACCTTGTTTTCTTATGTCTCCTTTGCATAGATGAATATAAGATGTTATGTGTGTGATCTGAATTGTGTTCTTTGAGGATGAATTTGAGTGCTTTTATATAGTGAATTAATGAGCTCAAAATAGTTGTTTCCGTTGGGGTTGAACGACTTGAACAATATGGAGATTACTTCTACTTTTTGAGGTCGAAAGTCAAAATTTAATTTCTTCCTTTTGGGTTGACTTGAATACTTATTGAAGCTACAATAAAATCAACAAACTTCCCTCTTGGATGATAACCCTTTAGTCTCTTAAAACACACCCTTATATTTTTATATCAATTCTTCCATTTTTTGGTTTTGTTCCTTAGAACACCCCTTGAATGATGATTTTTCTCTCACCGACTCTTCTACTAATTGGCTTGATCTAAAAAATAGTAAAAAATACTTCTTTCTAGAACTAATCATTTTCTTGGCTTGGTTGGGACTTACAAACAAAAAGAATTGGATTTTCCATTATATGTGTTGATGGTGAAGGAATTTCCATCCTTGATGAGATGATACTAGTTGTCTTTTTGCATGAATATTGCATCAGACATGTACATATAGGGACTTCCAAATACCACTCCACATACATCAAGTGGAACTACATCTAATTCTACTTCAACAAGAAATCAACACTAATAGAAAATTTGATTTTGCACTATTTTTTTACCTTTATCCTTGCCTCCTTGTTGACACATCTTAATCATTATGGGCTAGGATGGTCATGAGTCTCTAGTCCCAGTTTCAATACCAAATTTATTGCTATGAAATTTTACTATGATCTCGAGTTGAATAGAACATCAGTTTTAGCTTTCCTTGTTCATGTCTTTATATGGAAGAGAATGGTCATTTATTTCTCTTCCTCATCCACATATGAGCTTCTTTACACTAATTACTTGAATCTATGGCCATGAGATTATTCTTCTTAGAATATTTCTTTTGGTTCTTTAGGTTTAGGTGTTGTACATATCCAATACGATAAAACTACTTTATGAGAGTATTGAAATCTTCCCACTTAATCACTAGAGGGTATCACTCTAGTCTTAAGGTTTTCGTATGGATTTCCCACCAAGTTAAGGAACGTCCCTATAATATCAAATGGTAAAATCAAATTTTAGGTCTTACATCTATGTGGTGAACTCTAAAATAAATGTATAACATATATAATTAGTGATTTAAATTCAAAGCATTAATCTCACCTTGATATGGCTTGATGTAGACACTTTATTCCCTCTTGAACAAGAATTTAATGTAACTATTAAATAAATAAATTAAATATTTAAAATAAGAAAATCAAATATTTAAGAAAGAAAATGAAAAATGAAAGGTATAAAATGGAAGAAAATAATTTATATAAAAATTTTAAATAACTAATGATTTGAAGGTTAAAAAATAAAACTTAAAATGTATAATGATATAGAAATGATTAGAATATGTTAATGCTAAAATTTATATATAAAATTAATGTCGAATTAAAAACACGTCCTTCAAAAGAAAGAAATTGCATGGCGACATCCCCGAATGATCCAACCGCCATGTTCATGTTGTAGCGGTAATCACAATGATGGCTTGACTGCGTGCACCTGGACGATGGCATTGTTAATGATAGGTCAATAAATGATGGCATTGTTATTTCGAAACATAGAAAAATAAATTAAATCTGATTATATGAAATTGGTCTTGTTCTCAGATTATATAGCAAAGAAGATGACGATGTGCGTCATGGGTTATGGTGGATATAGGAATCACAAAGGAAAATAAAATTGGAAATTATAGTTTAATTTATGCAACGAAAATCAAAAAATAAATGATGAATATCAATATCAATATCAATATGAAATAAATTAAAAAAAAAAATCATACCACCAAAAAATAAATCATGAATATGAATATAAAATAAAATACAAGAAACACACCTATACTAATGCTGCAACAAATATCACTGCTATGGTTCTTTAGTTCGCTCCTCTCCACTGTAAATAATTCTATTGATGACCTCGAACAGTGCGCTTGAAAACCAAGCTGTAAAGTTGCTAATCTCAGATGTATACTTAAATTGTTAATATCCAAAAGATGATTAACCATTTTTATTGTTTTAAACATTAAATTAATTGTTAATGAATTTTACCATATTAAATTTCTATTTTTATTTTGGTTAATGACTTTTTTACCATACATAGAACTCAAATTTATAATTTCGATATGAACATGAAATAAATTGTTAGGGAACAACGGCACTCTGAACTTGAAAACGACCATCAGCTAGGTCAGCAGTGTGGGGACCACAGGAGAAAGCATTTAAAACACAAATGTATGCGAATAAAAGATCATGGTGGGTACCGATGGCAGGTGCATAAAACGGCTATGATGTGTTCTGGAAAATGGTTAATTGAAAAAGGCATAGCCATTGTGGACACTAGGAAATAAATAAGGATTGAACTTACCATGTTCTCAATCCATCTAGAGAGCTCGTAGAAAGGCTTGCTGGTGCATATCTGCGTGGGAGTTGCTGCTTAACGACTTAGCATCCAGACAGAGAATGCAGACCCATACATACCGTGGGTGCCACTGAATGTGAGGGGATTACATAGAATCCTCACCATGCTCTGAACGCTCAAGGAAGGTCGAAGGGATCCAAAAGGTGAACTTATAATCCCATGGAAATTTCTTTACATTGCAGGATGCAGAGCATGGTGATTCATTTCGTCCAGGTGATCGAGCATGGGATGGGAGTTCTGGAGTTATGGGTGCAGAGCCTAACCAGATGGTCCCCATCATATATTGTAGTAAGTCGTCGATACTCTGCAAAACGAAGCGAATTGGCATTGTGGAGGAATCCTCAACCCTTGGGCCAGTAGAAGGTGCACGATAGGGAAATTTGACCCTCCAATATTCTAACCCTCGTGGCTTTCACCGAATGTTAAGGGGGCTTGATCGACTCTGCATATGTGCTGGAGTGATACATTTTGCATTCAAACTAAGTGTAGCAGCGCATAATGGTGGTACAAAGCAAGGCAGCGGTTAAAAGAGAGATGCACCGTTTCTTTGGAGTTTTTTTGTTTTTTGGGTGCGTGTTAAAAGAGGTAAGCACTCTTTCTTTATCGTAGAGTTGCAAGAAGATGGAGGACCGAAATCGGGAGTACCGCTAGAGAAAATAAAAAAGAGGATGACGGAAGAGCAGCAGAAAAATATAATCATGTTGTTGGGAAGGAAGGAAATGGAGAAGGGTACATTCGTCGCCTAACAGGAAGAAAATTGTAACTTGCCGAACCAGCGAATTTCTAGATCTGAAGTGAATTCCCTTTTCTTCATCGCGTAGTTCAACATTTTCTAAGCGTCGGGTGCATCGCGTAGTTCAACGTTTTCTAAGCGTCGGGTGCTGATAGAATCGACCGTGGTGGTTCTATCCGTTGGGTTGTACATCACTTATAAATCAAGGTCAGGCCATTGCATTTAAAGCCCTATACATTCGTTTCTTTATTGAGTTTCTTTTGTTTTTTAAAAGATTGCGGAGGAGTCCAAGTGGAGACGTCGGACTATGTTGTTAACATTCAACTTTTAGAAGATAATCATTGGAGGTATTTCTTATATACTTTATATTTGGATACGCTGTTTTTTTGTAAGAAAAGATAAATTACAATAATTAAATAAAATGAATAGAGTAAAACCATCTTGCTTAAACGGATTTTCTCTCGAAATGTTTTATCGCTAAATTCCGCTAGCTGGCTACGTCATTCTTAACCAAATTCTAAGTGGCTTTCCCTCACTCTTACTGGATTCTAAATCGAATTTCGCCTTTACATGATTCTTTCTCTCATGAAATTTAGGCTTCATTATTATTTTTCACGAGATGGTGAGAATGTTCCCTTCGCGGATTGATAGTTGATTGTAGTTGACTAGCCCAACTATGGTGGGCACATCCACAGTCTTTTAGGCTACCTTTAGCTGATACAAGCATTCAAAAATCAAAACTGTTTAATTAAAAATTAAAACTATGGCATCTAGTTCGTGGCGAGTAACCGTCTATACCATATCTTTCCTTCCGTTCACAATTTTGTCATCTTATTTAGAATTATTTCAATCAATCTCAATCTTCAAAAGTGAAAAGTTATTTATACATTATGTAGATCTATTACAATCTTCAAAAGTCAAAGAAAATGCTTTGTTTCATGGTATTTACTTTGATTTGTAATTAGTTTATTCACCATCACACATAGAGATGAGATTTTATGGTGACATCTTACTCACTTCAAGTAAATGTTAAGTTAGGATCTTTATTGATTATTTTTATTAGAATTATTTTTTTCTTTTTTCATTTTCTACCAGAATTAACGTATTTGTTTGTTTTAAGTAATATTTATTACTACAATATTTAAATGATATTTCGTTCTTTTAGGAGAAACAATATTGTGAAGATATTTCATTGTATTGTTTTAATATAAAACATATGTATTTTGGGTTTCTAAAATTTAAAAGGAGAAATGTAAAGAGAGAGGGGAAGAGAGGGAGAAAGGTAGAGACAGAGAGTGGAGGTATAGGAAGAGAGGCAGAGGAAGGAAAAGGCTGATAAGGGTAGAGAGAGAGTAAGAGGGAATGGTAAAGTGGAAAGTGGGGCAAGGAGGGAGGGAAGGAGGAAGGACGTGGGAGAGAGGAGGGGGAGAGAGTGGTAAAGAATAAAGTGGGGGAGTAAGGCACATAGGGGGAGTGGGGATGGAGGAGTGAGGGAGAGAGAGGGAGGGAGAGATAGGTTGGCTAAGGCAGGGAGAGAGAGGATGGGTGAGAGAGGGGGAGTGAGGAAGAGAGAGAGAGGGAAGGGGGAGGG
>APFE030256434.1:0-27827 GCA_000404065.3 Pinus taeda
TCACAAAGGAAAAATTGTGAAAGTAGACCATTTGTCTTACTACACTTCAGACCACAACTTTGCGGGGAGTATACCTTTTGTCGGAAAAATGAATTTTGTGTATGAAGATATTGGTGTTGGTTTACTCAAAGACTCGTCACTGATGGGAGCCTTTGCGATGACTCCACCCTATTTTCCTTCTTATTTTGTCGATGTAAACATGATTAAATCAAGCACTATGCAATCTCCTAATCCATTCATAGTGCCCTTAAAGTTTGAGTTATCCTCCTATGGAAATGAGAAGCCTTTCAACCCTTTTGAATTGTCTTGTCAAGCAGTACAATCATTTTTCAACCCAACATCTTCAAATATTGATCAAGCGGATATGGTCAATGAAGATTATCCTCCTTTCTCTTGGTTTGAACTAGTTTCACTTTCTGATCCTTTCGATTTTGTGTTTCCAACTGACGCAAGTATCATGGAGATTATGAATTTGGATGAAATGCCATGGAACAATCACCGTCATCGTTCCTTTGTTCTAACTAGCCTTGACAAAATCGATAATTATTTTTCAAATATGTTTTCACCTAAGGCAGTAAATAGTCCAGAATCACCCATTTTAGTGTTTCAATCTGAATCTGAAAGGAATTTGGGTAATATATCTATGAAAATTGCCATTGACATCTCCGTTAAAATAAGAATTGTTGAAAATATTCATGTAGTTGCCTCATGTTCAATCAAAGAAATTCAAATATATAAGGCCCTATTTCAAGAATTCTACAACATTTTTTCTTGGCATTATGAGGAAATTCCAGCAATTCATCCAAGTATTGTAATACATGAAATTAAGAGTTATCCAAATGCCAATCCTGTCAGAGAATGATTACATCCAGTGCATCCGAGGAAAGTTGTTGTGGTTAAAGCTGAGGTCGAGAAACTTCTCAAAGAAGGTTTTATCTACCTGGTTCCCTTAACTCATTGGGTATCCAATATCATGCATGTTAATAAGAAATAGGGAACCATTAGAGTATGTTTCAACTATAGTGACATTAATAAGGCTTGTCCAAAAGACAATTATCCTACTCCCTATATCGATCGAATCATCGATGAATGTTATTAAACACACATATGGATTAGGTGTCCAACATTTCCCCCCTTGATATGAAGGGTTATGTATGAGTCCAAGAAGAGAGCTGTAATACAAAATGTGAAAAAAACATGGAAACACTAGATTGAATGTGCTCTCTGAAATGTTGGTGTAAAGGGCGATGGTTTAAGGATGACCACAAACACTGGAATGCTTAGTGTAGTTCTTGGAACTCTTCCAAGTCTGGCATGAAGCTCAAGTCTTCTGCTAGAGAAATTGCCCTTGATGTTTTGAAGAGGGAAACCTTCAACCATGAAAGAGAGGTCTCACCCCACATATAAGGGGGAACCTCAACCTGAAAAGGGAGGTCTCAACCTGTGATGGTTTAAGAATGACTGACAACTCTGGAATGCTTAATGCAATTCCTGGAACTCTTTTAAAACTGGCAAGAAGCTGAAATCTTTTGCTAGAGGAAGTGTCCCGAATACTTTGAAGAGGTATCACCGACTGAAGGCATGCTTCGAGGCATCTTTGTCTCTGGCTACAACTCTGAAGCTGGTATGGGAAGTTTTGGCTCAGGCTCGCTTGATGTGGCTCTGAAGCTTCTAGATGACCATCATTTTCCCCCGTGTCAGAGACAAGATGAAAAGATGAAGAAATCTCAACAGCAAGACTATTCAGTACTCTAGAACAAGTTTTGACATATGACTGGAATATATTCTTGGTTGTTGATGCCCATTACCAAGAAGCGATCCATCTAAGATGAATCTTTGTTCTTGCAAGAGGTTTGTTTCTGAAGCACTATTTGAAAAATGACTAATTTTATGACAATGCTTACATGGATGAAGATCAAAACAGTGATCTTTCAGATGGCCAACTCAGTCACAGTGTTGCCATTTCACAATCTGTTGTTGTGGAAGAGGAGTAGAATTTGGAACAACTGAAGGTGGACTGTCATGATGGAATCCAGTACTATGAAACTGGATGGGCTTTGAGTAATCTGGAATGTGAAAGGACACATCCTTCTCATATCCAAGACCTATTCTGTGCTTGTTATCGATAAGCTCTTCCCAAGGTCTGATGACCGACTTGGGAAGTGCAAACTAAACTTCTGCACTTACATGCAAATTTGCTTCTGAAATGATCACTGGATCTGAATCAACTTGCTGCTTATGGGAGTCTATTTCAATGTTTTGAAGAGAAACAAGTTTAGAATGATGACTCCTCTATTTTAATTCTTCTTACTGAAGTTGAGATTCAATCTCCAAAAATTCTACCTTTTCTTGTGTATACTGCAGATAAGTTTTAATATCACAGAGAGTGTTCTTGCTGATTTTCATTATATCATGATCAGTAGAATGCATCAAAGTTTTCAAGAATTCTGATACATCAGTAATTTGAGTCATTTTCTCCAATTTCAAACTTACACTTTGAAATTTGTTTACGACTATGAACCAATGTCACTGCAAGGTATTCTCAAACTTTTTTCTCTCAGAAAACTACAACAATCAAGTGATATTCTTCCTTGAGGAATGAACCAAAAGTAAGATTTTAACTCTACAATTATTCTCCAAATCAACACACAACAATGGTTGGTTGCATTCATATACAAGGAAAAGTATATTGTGCATTCCCAAACGATGACACTCAAAACAAGAGATAGGTCAGTATCAAATCTGGTTACATAGACCTCAGTCTATCATCATGGTGAGGATAAAAAATCTTGTGCAAAATCGTTAAAGCCCTACTTTCTCCTCAGGGCATATTGTGGCATTCAAGTAGTTGAAAATAAACATTTTCTCGTACCTTTTCAAATTCTCATGCCATTGACTTGCTCCATATGACTAATGGAATGGCAAGGGTGTAATGCATTGAAGAGTTGAACTCATTGCAGATGAAGTAAGATGCTTTGCCATCAAACATATGAAGTGAGTGACCTTGCTGGAATCTTTCAAGCTCTGTTTAGGAATAATCAGTTGTGGCAGCAATCATTGTTAAGATACAGGTGACCATTCTATTCAAAAGAAGACTTGGGTTGGCCCGGAAATGAACAAGTGCAACTATAGTCTACTTAATCTCTAGCATGGGCTTGCTCAATCTTGTATTGCGCTCCTTTCAACTAATGTCCAAGAGAGGCTCTCGATTTTTCCTTACAAGCACAACTAGGAGGATACATATGTGTACATTCAACCAACAATTTTCATACAGAACTCATGCCCAAAATGATAAATCTTCCCAAAGTTGATATATCTTTTTAGTAGTGAATCTTGGCTTCCTGAAGTGGCCTCTAACAAATGCAAAAGATTCATCTTTTTCCATAACTCTGAATATGAACCGTATGATTTTAAACTCGATTTCAAATTGGGGATGTTTACGAAAAGGACATGCAATACCTTAAGCTGGTCAAAGGTCTTTGGTTCAGTAATCAAGCATGCAAAATACCCGTGGATTCATTGAACTCAATGCATAATTCATTGAGGATTTTTTAGACATAAAATGGCGTTGGAGGAGGGAAAATGTGAAAATACATTTGATAAACTTCTTGTTTACAATGGAGAAACTCCACAATTTCCTTTCAAGTGGTCACGGTTAAATAACATCATGTTCTTGAGTTATCGACCACAAAATTTGACGCTACTTCAAGAGATACCCTCCTCGAATCTCAAACACATAGAATTGGATGGAAGCCTCTGTTCTATCCGTCAAATCTCTCTTAGTGATATTCAACAGCTTCGAGTTTTGCAAGTCCTGAGATTGATTAATTTTCAAAATTTGGAAAAACTGCTAAAAGAGTGGGGTGATTATTTAAGAGAGAATTTGAAAGAAATAAGTCTGTCACATTGCATAGCTATGAAGAAATTAACAGGATCCATTTCATAGCTTACAAGTTTAAGTATATTGAAATTAGATAATTGTTGTAATCTAAGGCAGTTGCATACAGATTGTGAACCACTGCGCTATTCTTTGCAAAAACTTGACTTGTGGAAATGTGTGATCCTCAAATCACTTCCTAGCAGTTTTGGCAAAGCTCTAGATTCAGACTCAACGTGCTTGTTCCAACACAAAGGAATTCTGTCGGGTTCCCCTTAGTATGGGAGCATTTTAGATTATGAAACTGATGAAGATTAGGGGATCACACCATGCAAGAGTGGGAATTGTGTGGATAGAGGAACGACAGAGCTGATAGAGGTAACAACCTCTATTTAAACAAATGCTCAAAAAGGCATAATCAGGAGGAGAGCATTGGTTTACAAAGGCCACAAAAACAGGTGGCTCACACTTGAGCAGGGCAAGAAATCGCCTGCTCTGATACCATTTTAAAAACACACATGGTAGCAATAGAATATTAAAGATAAGAAGGAGAGTACATCTATTATTAACAAATGATATAAATTTATAGTACATTTGTGTGACCATTGGGTTCCACATCCTAAGGTCTCCTGGACTTCCTTAGTCTATTTGGCTTCCACACCAACCCTTAGAGGTTTAGGTGTCCAACAAATGTGTTGAAAATGAAATATTCTCATTTATGGATGGATTTTGTAGCTACAATCAAATCAACATACTCCCATCTGATCAACATAAAACCACATTCATTTTCCATGGGGACTTTTTCATATCGAAAATTCCCATTTAGTTTTAAAGAATGTAGAAGCAAGTTTTCAATGGGCTGTGTCTTATGCATTTCACGATATCAAGCATATTGTGCAACCATATTTGGATGGCTTGCTATCTCATTCATTGAGACAAGAAGACCATCTAATGCATTTGAGATAAATTTTCATCAAATGTCACCATTACAATATTTGCTTGAATCCACATAAGTGTGTTTTCTGTGTGCAATCTGGTCAATGGATATGATTTCTTGTTTCAAAGGAAGGCATTCGTGTTGATCCATTGAAGGTTGAGGCTATCTTGAATTTACCTCCTCCTGCCAATCTATGCCAACTCCAAAGTTTGCAAGGGAAAGCAAACTATCTATGTCAATTTATCCAGAACTATGTCAAGTTGACTAAAGGTTTTACTTGACTTTTGAAAAAGGGCATCCCACTTATCTGGGATGAAGTGGTTGAAAAAGCCTTTGATGCACTTAAATATGTGTTGACCCATACACCATTGTTGCATCCTCCCTATTATCACCGAGATTAATTTTTATACTTGACAGTGTCCGATGCCACCATTGATATGGTCCTAGTTCAAGAAGACGGGTCAAGCAAAGAGCATGTGATATATTACTTAAGTCATAATTTAACCAAAACTAAAGCAAAATATGCACATGTAGAGAAATTGACCTTGGCAGTTATTCACGTTGTCCAACGTTTCCATCACTATATCCTATTGCACAAAACTACAGTGATTTCTGATTGCAACCCCATGATTTATATTATTATCTGGCAATTTATAGGGGGGCAAGCATTCCAAATGGATAGTCATCCTACAAGAATTCGATTTGGAATTCATGAAATCCAAATACACGAAATCATTAGTTTTTGTTGAGTTATTATGTGACTTTCCCCGTATTAAAATTGAAAACATGGTAGAAGGTTCTCTTCCAAATGAATCTTTGTTTCTAATCAGTACTTTAGATCCTTGGTACGAAGATATCATCATTTATCTTCAAACCCATACATTTCGGCCAGAACTGAGTCGAGCTAATTGTCACCAAATCCAGTATCAATCTCAGCAATACAATATTGTTGGTGACACACTTTTTCAATGTGGCGCTAATTCTATTTTTTGACGATGTTTAATTCATGTAGAAGCGGAAAAGGCATTAAATGATTGTCAATCTGGAGCTTGTGGTGATCAAATGTCAAGGTTTTCCACTATTCAAAAGATCTTGTGCATAGGATATTTTTGGCCTTCTATGTTTAAAGGTTGTATAACTACAGTCTTCAAATGTTATAATTGTAAAATTTCTGATCGAAAAATGCATGCACATGTAGCTCCTCTTCCCCCAATCATTGTTGTTAGTCCTTTTGTGAAATGGGGCATTGAATTTCTTACATGTAACCCTCACTCGGTTGGGGGGCATGGATATATTATCCTTGTGGTAGATTATTTTACAAAATGGTCTGAGGCGATGCTAACATGCAAGGATGATGGTGAAACAACATTCTATTTCATGTTCAGTCATGTAATTGCTCAGTTTAGAGTACCACAAGCTATCATCATGGACCATGGTAGCCATTTTCAAAACTATATGATGAATGATATTACCATGATAGAACAATATATGCAATGAAAAAGAAGACAACAACACAACCATAAGAGACAATAGATTGGTCCAAGACCAGGGAAAAGCCCCACAAGGGGGAAAACCCTTTCAAATCTTCTTCTTTATTAAATCGTCATAAAAAAATTTCAACAAAGAGTATAATGAGCCTAATACATGAACTTGCAGCACAGATTTATAGAACATATTGTAGATCTACAAAACAATAGAGAGAAACCATTGATCCATTAGACCATTGAATCCAACTTAAGGAAACTATCAAACCCTAGATTAAACCCCTAGACACTCCTAAAAAGACTGACTGCGTGTATCTGAAACTCCTGTGACGCTCCCTAAACCACTCTGTGAGGGCATCTGTGTCTGACCTAGACACTCCAAGGAAGATTGTATGTGTGCGTACGGGGTCAATCTCATGCAGAATTGATCCAAACCCCCATACACTCTCTTCTAGTTACTGTTCATGCATATAGGACTGCTCATATGCTCCCTTGACCACTTTGCGTGAGCGTCCATGGACCAAAACTGTCTGATCTGCTTCACCCTAGATGCTCCCTTCAGGCCTTTGTGTGATCATCCAAGACTTCCTGGATGCTCCCTTAGCCACTGTGTGGGTGCGTATAGGGACTAAAAAGCTTAGTTACATTCCTACATCCGAGAAACAAAAACCCTATATTCATGTGAGTTTCACTCATGTGATTTCAAACCCTTGCGTGAACTTCTTCCATCAGACCTATGCGAACCAAGACAAAAGAAGATAGTAGAATATGACTTGATCAATATGTGGAATGAGCTTGAGGAATATTCTATTTATAGGATTTCATGAGGGTCCACTTGGGGTTAAGGACGACCTATCCAATTTTACATGTGCTTAGGGCAAACCCATTCCATTATACATGAGTGGATAGAAGCATTTAAAAATCGCATTCCGCTTGTCCAAATGGGGTAATCTTTAAGTCAATTTTGGTCCTCTCGAAAAGAGGAATTTAATGCAATCATTATCTCAGTCATATGAGTTCTCCAAGGTGGACTTTGACCTTATTCTAAAAAATTAACAAATGTAGTGATCCCAGAATGATGGGTATGAATGCAACGATTGAATCACTTGATATGAATTACGGTGACACAATAGTAACCAAACTAAACTATTTGATTCCAATGTTCTTAATATATGGTGAACTAAATGATTTTTAAATTAAATCTCTTATTCTTTGATTTGTAACCGAAAACTCGTTCAAATACTTTTTGTATTATCCATTGGATGATGTATTAGACAAAGAATATTCTCTTGAAATCAAATCTTGTCCACTCATTTATTTCAAAATCAAAATTCCTCAAGCCCATTCCAATATAGACCAAGCCTATGGCGTAAAAAAATTAATGTTCGTATTAATTTTTAATCATATATATATATATATATATATATATAATATAATTTTTATTTTTCATCATATTTAATATTTGTATTTATTTATAATAATTTGTTATTACTTAGTGTTTATTTTACAATAAAAAATAGTTACATTTTTTATAATTTTCCCATAATACTCAAAATGAAACTTCACATATGGAATCCTACAACATTAGATACCATGGCAAAGAAAGTGTTAGTTTTTGTAGCATCGGATGTGTTCTAGCCACGACATTTGTTGGAAAGGCTAGAATACATGATATCTACAAAACCTAGAAATCGTTTATGGAAATTCTAACTAAAGATGGCTTAATTATATTATTAGTCGATTTTTAAATATTTCCTAATTCTAAACTTAGGGAATATGGTTAGTTAATCAAAATTAATTAAGTCAAGGTGAGAATTCTCTAAAAACTCGCATAGATTGATCCATAAATAATATGAGCCATCGATTAAGATTTAATCTTGGTCATTGGCGTCCCAATAGGAACATATAAGAAAGGATCGATGTGGTGATGGAGAATACATAAGAGTCACTTGGAGAATCCGATTTTCTAGAGTAGTAGCAGTCTATTGCCAGAGAGTTCGAGCTTCAGTGAGGCAGCAAATATAGTGAGGGGTAGGGACAATGATCCAGAGGAAGTTTTACATATTGAGAGAGGCAACAATAAGAGGGCTGAGTTATTCTCAGTGAGGCAACATAGACGACTATGCAGTAGCTTCAGAGAAGTAGTTTGATTTGTTCGAGAGAAATTTGTTCTTAATTATAGAGGCTAGGGAGAGGGTCCAGAGTGTCAGAGAGGTGATTTCATCCATAGAGATAGGAAGAATGACTTTATGAGAGGCGGGTTGGGGCTTGATGTTATAGGATCTATGCTAAGCAGTGCAGAGGATGACACAGAGGGTCTAAGAGGTTGAGTTTTTTGAAGGAAGTTGTGCCAAGATTGCTTGTGGAAAAAGGGTACTTTCCTTAAAATTATTTTTCCTGTATTTTCTTGCTGTTTGGATTGCTACACCGGTTTTCCCATGTTGGGGTTTTTCCGAGGACTTTTGTTCGAAAATAACGACGTTAATTTTTATGTGTGTGTGCTAGTATTTTCTTAGTTTCTAGCGCTATTTATTTTTCCACAGTTTTATTTGTGAATGTTGCAATGTTTGTATTTCAATGTTGTTGTAGCAATAAACTGAATAATTAATTTACCAGTTAGAAGAAATAACACCAGTTGCTGCAATAGGATTCTAGTTTTGGAATTTTCATGGGAAGCAATGTGGAGGCAGTATTTTTCACTTAACTTCTTAATAATTATTTTTAGTGATTAGTTTTCACTTAACTTCCTGATAAGTTCTTTTAGATGAACTTCAAGAAGTTATGCAGAGATGTTGTTGGACCCAACTAAGCTTACCCTTCAGAATATCTTCTTACAGTAATGACATTGAACTTGAGATTTATCATACCTCTGACCTTGTGCTTGATTTTGGCTTGGGCCTTGACTTGGATTTTGATTGTTGCCTCTTCCATTTGAGCTTGAAGGGTTGTTTCCTCCACCTCTATGTGGGCTTCTTCCTCTTCCTCTAGCATATGATCTTCCTCTACCTCGACTTTGACCAAATGAGACTTATGTCTTGAAGGCATGCTCCAATAAGGAGCTTGTTGCTCTATTCAGACTATGTTCATGAGAAATCAGTGATGCATTGAGCCCATCCACTGAGAACTGTGAGAGATCCTTTCTCTCTTCTATTTCCACAACAATGGCATCAAACCTTGCTAGCAAACTTCTCAAAACTTTCTCAACTATACTTCTTTCCTCAAGTGTCTCACCATGAGACCTGATTTGAGTAACCTGCCCACTTACATGTGTCAATAACAAGTCTATATTCTAAGACTCTTTCATACAAAGTGTTTCAAAATCTCTTCTCAACATTTGCAGCTTTGCTATCTTGACTTTTTCCATGCCTTCGTAGGTTGTTTAGAGGGTGTCCCATACTTGCTTGGACTTCTTTGCTGCTATAACCCTTGGGAAAATACTTTAATGAACTGCTTGGAAAATATAAAATAGTTCTTTTTAATCCTTCTTCATGTTGTCCCTTAACAAATCTTTTTCTTGTTGAGATAAGGCATTGTATGTTGCTACATCTGTTGGTTCTTGAAAACCATTCTCCACCAAATCCCAAATGCATTGAGAAGAAAACAGGGCCTTCATTGTAATAGCCCAATAATCATAATTTTTTCCATTAAACTGAGGTATTTGAGGATTATTCAAGCTTGTGCTTGATGTTTCCATTTCTGAGTGATAAAAACTTTCTACCTATCTGCCCTCAAAACAATTCTTACTTGCTAGTAAAACCACTTGTTTTTACACTAACAGAGTTTAACCTGCTCTGATACCATGTTGAAATTTTTTATGCAGAGAGGCAGAGGGGTGTGACTTTTCACGAGGGATGTAACTTTCACGTAGCTCGATTTCGCACAGCCGGAACTTGATTTCCCATAGCTAGATTTTGTGGACCTGGATTTCGCGCAGCTATTAAACAAACTTGAAAATACAGAATTCACTCATGGCAAAAACAAAGAGTAAAACAGAGTAAGGTTGGATCAACACTATGAAAACTTAGGATTGAATTCTAAATCATGAAAAATACATTCACATGAGACTTCGGCTCATTCACCAAGTAAAACAAAGGTTTTACACTTCACGTGGAATAACACATAGTAGAAAACAATAATTGTTGTTTTCACGCGCCCATCAAAATTTGCTCCACCATTTTCTCATCAGAGACTCTTGCTCTATTTCTTTCTTTCTCTCTTACTTTCTATCACCTACAAAAATGACTTTTACATTCATATTTAACTCAACATACAATTTTACATTTAATACATGACAGGGCAAAATAATTAATATGATTTTGTTATTGAGTGTGATCAAAATCACGCAGGTGTTTGTGGAGTGTGGGCAATAGTCACTGAATGAATGCTTACCCATATCTATTTACCAAAATACATCAAATGCTTTAAATTCCTTACTGCATTTCAGAATTGTTCGCGCCTGGCTTCATGTCTTCCATCTTCAAACAGAGACGCAACTTGCAAAAATAGAGTCTGACAAATATGGTTGTTTTCAGGGTATTTATTGTGGTGGTTGGGTTTATTATTTCCAACACGACATCGATAATAATATTGAATAGATGTTTATGATGTTAGGGATTTAATTGAAAGCTAGTTTTCTTTTGAAATTTCTACCCTCCTCTAATATCCTCTTCTAAACATGAAGACAATCTATCCAAACGATATTTAATGACCAAGAATAAGTTATAAACTAAAATATAATATTATTGAATAGATGTTTTTGATGGCAGGTATTTTGTTAAAAAAATGTTTTTTAATTTTGAAATCTTTTAAATTATATAATAAAAAAAACAATATTAGTATAATTTATTTATTTTTTGTATAAAATTATATTAAATTTAAATTTATTTATTTATTTTTATATGGAAATCTCTAAAAAAAATTAATAAATTAAAAATTATCTAAATTAGTTAAATGTTTAATTTTTTTTTGTAAGCTTGGTAGGACTATGCATTTTTCATGTTATTTTTATCTTGACTAGGGAGGATAGCACAAGATTTGAACTCAAGACTTTTCACCCTCATCGGGGAGGATAGCACAATATTTGAACTCAAGACTTCTGGTTCGTAGAGGATAGCACAAGATTTGAACCGAAGACTTCTAGTTCGGTGAGACTTCATTTCCACGACCATTGTCATTTAAGCTACCCCAAACCGACTTAATTATATAATTCATTAAAATGGTGCATTTAATTAATTTGAAACCAATTTAATATAAATAATTGTTTTAGCAATTTATTGTTAATGATTCAAATAATAATAAATTATTGATTTAATAAATAAAATAGTTCATATATAATACATATCTATAATTTGGTTGGTTTATGTTGAAAAACCCTAAATCTACATTATTAGGGTTTCATTTCTCTTTAGATTTATTTAGTAGATTAATATTAGTTGTTTATGTATGCCAATTAAAATTATGTTGAAAATAGAGAACAATGAAATAAAAGCTCACAAACGATGATTTGACACATGTTTTGTGGTTAGTGGGCTACTATAGTGCACAAATCCTCTATGTTTTCTATCCCTATCGATTATTTTTTCTCTTGTATGGAACAAATGCACTTGAAAGGATAAAACGCTTTCCCTCATAGTGGTCCAGTTCTAACACTCCCTGATAGCCTACTAGTGGTTAGGTTTGACTACCTCGTATCTTAACCAAGTTACAATATGGAATCTTCTAGAGTCTTCTTCATCATAATCACTTGGCTAGCCCCTTTTCCACATTGCTAGCCCCTTTTCAAAGAATAATGGAGACTGACATGACATCCTCTCCATGTTATAATATGGAATCTTCTAGAGTTTTCTTCATCATAATCACTTTGCTAGTCCCTTTTCCACTTTGCTAACCCCTTTTCCATGAATAATGGAGACTGACATGACATCCTCTCCAAGGTACAATATGGAATCTTCTAGAGTCTTCTTTATCATAATCCCCTGGCTAGGCACTTTTCCATGAATAATGGAGGCTGACATGACATCCTCTCGAATTATGGTGGTGAAAGAAAGAAGGCCAACTTCGGAGTGACCATTGGAAAGGTCTCTGTGTGTAGAATAAGAAAAAAACAAATTTCTACCCCAAAAAACTTCTTTTGATGCCTCAAAATGTTCCTCAAAGGTTCCAGACCTTAATTTTCTAAACTAGGTCATGCTAGTAAAAATGGTCTTGTGAATTGATTTCTCCACTTTTTGCATTTTGAAAGCATTGACATGGATGAAAAACAATATAATGATACAATCTCGATTAGTAGATGGGAGTAATAAGTTAAGAATTTCCATGGTAAAGTGAGGGTGAATATCCACAGTTAAAAATCTCGTTACATATTTTTTGAAATGTATATATATGTTTAATACATATATTTATTCTTTTTACTAATAATGATAATAATAAAAAAGTTATTATTTAGTTACTTTTTTATGATTTTTTAAAATCTTAGCAATGTGAAATGTATCATGAGGTAAGTGTTTTGATGTCTATTGGTGTTTTCCAACCCTTTAGTTTATATGACTATGTTAGTATATACAACTAGATAACATGTCCTCTTTATTAGTAAAGCTTTGTTGCGAAGTTACCTTATGTTATGATTCATTTATTGTGACCTTAGTATTGGGGAAATATTGTATATTGTAATGGAGTATAAGATAAATGAAACATTAGATTTAAAATTAAATAATAAAAAATAGCTAAAGGTAAATAGTAATAATAAAAAGTAAAATGTAATAAAAAATAATATCTCCCCTCTATTATGATGTTAAACACATAGGCAAACTAAAATTCAGTAAATAAAATCAAACAATAAAAACAAGTCATAAAAAAAATTAATTTAATTTTATAAAAAATAACTGAAATTCAATAAATAAAATTAAACAATATAAATATATTCATAAAAAATAAAATACTTCATTTTCCCTTATTTTTATTAAAAAAAATTGAAAAAAAAAAATCTATTTTTTAAATACCTAATTAAAAATATAATATCTTTCAATGATAACACAATCTTTAGACACAATATTTCCTTAATCTCTTACCGTCCCAAAGCCAGACCAAGATTGCATATTCTCTTATGCCTCTTAGCAAACCTAAAGGATTATTCAAAAATGCACATGGTTAGTAAGAGACACTCTACGTCATCCTCTTTTCGACAAGGCTCAGACAAAAATAGACGTGTAAGTTACTCACCTACACATGATATCCTGTGTAGAGCCATGCTAAAATTTATTTATTCATAATAATTTTGAAGGATAAGCATCTAATTCTTTATATAATTTAAGGATCAGCATCTAATTCTTTATATATATATATACAGTACGGGTTTGTAAGAACTATATTATAATTTCATTCATGATTTAGGACCGATCTGTAAGAATTATATTAAATTTTATTCCCAGTTTAGTAGGGATTTGTAAGACCTATAAGTTTGTAGGGATTTGTAAGAACTATAATTTTGGCTGGTCTAGTTAGTAAATATACGTAGGAATTATGAGTTTAATTTATATAATTTTATAATATTCATGTTTTAAAAGTATTTGATGCAGTTGCATTTAGCTAGAGCGCCATGACCAGGGGATATCTCTGCCAAGTTGAAAAGTTGATGTAGCATTTGGATTGTCTTTTCATGTTTAGTTTATCAGAGCAAGAGGTAGGATTTCGTATTTTTTCCTCTTAGTTGTTGTATTAGTCAAAAGTTAGTTGGTCAGTTAGGATTGTTATGTATCTAACCTTAATAAACAACAGATTAATAATTGTTCTGTCAACTTAAAAAGAAAAGACAAAAATGTCTAAATGAAAGTCTTGTCATGTAAACAGAACCTAGAATTAGTAGTTATACAACTATACTGCCTATAACCGAAAGTAACTACAGTTTCATTAACTGTAAACGAAGATGTATAAATGTAGCAATGGAAAACATGTAAAAGGTTCAACATTTCCAGATACGATAAATAAAAAGAGACAGAACGCAAATTTTTTCCTATCGTCCATCTGTATCATTGCCTACGTGTTGTGCCATTATGTTTATCTATTAACTAATTGAATTCAGTGATAACAAATAGAGTATGGGCCTACTACTGTAGGTTGTGTTTTTTTTTTCCTCTCTTAACAGAAAGCAACATTATAACACGCATATAAATCCCACAACCAGAGCGAACAGGGAAGCAAATTGAATTCACAACTAGAAGAGTGACATACAGTGAATCGATCGAAAGGAGAATACAAAAACAAAGCATCGGAGAAACGAATTGCTACATAGGTAATTTTGGACAAACTTTCACACTTTTTCGTGAGCAAACTGAGATAGATAATTTATATTTACATTGCTCCTATTCCATGCAAATTAAGTATTACATTGTCCAAAACAAATCAAGTACACAACGTCTGATACAACAGACAAACCCTATTCCAGGATTTTGATGTCAAGGAAATCCTCAACCCCAACCAGATAGCCAAATAAGAACTGTAACTGAAACCAGACTCAAGCCTAATTCGTGAGAATGACCCAGTTTGTACACAACAACCAGATAGCAAGGGACAAATACTACAAAAACAAAAAGAAACCCTAACTGCAAGTTGACAAACTATGGAAGAAATTTGTTCTCATTTCTATAGGCTAGGCAGAGGGTCCAGAGTGTCAGAGAGGTGATTCCCTCAACAGAGATAGGCAAATCGACTTCACCAAAGGCATATTGGAAGCTTGATGTTATAGGGTATATGCAAAGCAGTGCAGAGGATGACACAGAGGGTCTAGGAGGTCGAGCTTTCTGAAGGAAGTTGTGCCAAGATTGCTTGTGTAAGAAGAGTACTTTCCTTAAAATAATTTTTCCTAGATTTTCTTGTTGTTTGGACTGCTAGTTGGGCATCCATAGATTGTACTCATATTTTCATTGCTGCATAATAATAAAATCCCTCACTACTACACCAGTTTTCCCATGTTGGGTTTTTCTGGGGACTTTTGTCCAAAAATAATGACGTTAACTTTTATGTGTGTGCTAGTATTTTCTCAGTTTCCAACACTATTTAATTTTCCACAATTTTATTTGTGAAGGTTGTAATGTGTTTATTTCAATGTTGTTGTAGCAATAAACTGAATAATTAATTTAGTAGTTAGAATAAATAACACCAGTTGCTGCAATAGGATTGTAGTTTTGGAATTTTCTTGGGAAGCAATGTGGAGGCAATATTTTTCACTTAACTTCTTAATAATTATATTTAGGGATTAGTTTTCACTTAACTTCCTAATAAGTGCTTTTAGATGAACTTCAAGAGATGTTGTTGGAGGAAAATTAGCTTACCCTTCAAAATATCGTTAATTGATTGGAGCATTGTTGTTTCTTATAAACACTAAGCTGCTTCATGCACATTGGGTTGCCACTGAGCACATCTTGAGATATTTGTATTAGACGATCAATCTTGGTCTGAGATATACTATACGAGATGTACAACTACATGGATACACTGAAGTTCATTAGGCTAGAAATGTTATTGACAAGAAGATGACATTTGGGTGTTGCTTTAGCTTGGGATCTTCCATGATATCTTGGATGGGAAGGAAAAATAAGTTTGTGGCTTTGAGTATGGCCAAGTTAGAGTATATTATTGCTAGCATGACAATCTGTGAGGCAGTTTGGTTAAGGAACCTCTTTGGAGGGTAGTTTGATCAGGTGTTGGATATGACATTGAGATATTGCAACAACAAGAGTGGGATACAATTGGCCAAAAATCTCGTCTTTCATGACAAGTCCAACCATATTGAGATCAAATATTATTACATACATGAAATGGTGTAGAGAGGAGTTGTGAGACTTCATCATATTTCGAATGATGAGTAAATTGTAGACATACTCACCAAGGCTTTGCCGAAAGGAAAGTTATTGGTCTTCAGAGTGGAGCTTGGACTAATGGATGTGACCCTCCTAGGTAAAGGTCCCGAATGATCGAGGACATTGAGCTATGCTCTTCCCCCCTGTCTGTGCTCCCAGAGTAATGAATTGAGTTGATGAGCTCTTAGCATCAAGGGAAATCATGGATAATAGGTGTGTATGATCCTTACCTCACATTAAGTGTGTATCTCCCCTATTGTCATCTCAGGGGGTGTCTGATCCTTAAATCATGGTAAGTGTGTATATCTCCCTATCGAGTATACCCCAGTATGCATCCTACCCACAAGCTAGGTTTGTTGGGATTGTTCCTCCCCATCTGGCCAATGGGTTGAGATGATGACTTGGGTGTGCCTGATCCTTACCTTGTAGGGTAGGTGTCTATCTCCCCCAACTGCCATGGGTTGTGTTTCATCCTTACCTTGTAGGGTAACTGTGTATCTCCTCCCAAGGTTGTGGATGCATGTGTTCTACCACTTGACTCTTGAGGGTCCTCATGGGAAGGTCAATAGAAAATAGGATAGTTTTGATCCTTACCTATCATGGTAAATCATATCCTACCTATTTTCCTATGATAATAGGTAGAGATGGGCTCCTTGACGATGTGGGTTGACTTGGAACTCCCATATAACAATTGATGGATAGAGTTTGGTAGCTTGAGCTCCCCTCTGATGTCAAATTCTTCTTCTTTTGGATTCGAGAGTGTTCAACATATGAGAAAATATAATTTTTTATTTGATATTTGAGAAAGGGCACACGTTGCAACGATTAATTTCTCCCTAGCTGAGAGGGAGTGTTAATTTTGCAGCTCAGGTATAAAATCCCTCCTTTGGACAACCTTCCGTATCAAGAAAGACCCATCCTAGCCCTTTGAAGAATTTAAATTGGTGAAGGAAAAATATAATTTTAATATGAAAACCGACATATGCACAAAAGGTCAAGTCGGCTTTAAAGAGAAATTGGACACCCATGGATGGCTATAAATACAAGTCAAAAAAACCTCCTTTGGACATAATCATCAAACATCTTCTTATTCTCTCTTATTTGGTTTGGCTCGCACAAGTCTGAAGTTGGTTCGCAAATATTAGTTCATACAGTCTAAAATTGTAGGTTCTGAACTCACACATGTGAATTAGGATTTTTGTTTGTAGCCATAGTGTTCAAACAAGAAAATTTTGGTTGTAGCTGCACCCATATCGGGTGCTCCCCGTGATTGGAGAATTTCAGTTGCCTGCATGATTACTAACTCCATGCCGCTAAGAACTATGGTTTCTGTTGACAATTTATTACAAATATTGACAATTGACCACAAGCTTGGAATGTTACCTTAGATAAATATTTTTTAAGGGCTCATCTCTTGGATATTGTTTGGTTGGTTTTTGTGGATAGTCTTATTATTCAAGAATTATAATTTTGTACTCTCTTTGTTAAACATTTTATGACAATCTAATAAGAAGAAGAATTTGAAAGGTTTTCCCCCTTGGGGAGTTTTCCCCAGTCTTTGATCAAACCTAGTGTTTCTTATTTGTCTGTTATTGTTCATTGCATTTACTATTCTATCTAGAATCTCTATTGATTATTGTAATATTGAATTGTCTTGAAAAATTGTTGATTAAAGAGAAGAATTGGGCTAATGTGATTGTAACAACATAGAACAATAGTAAATTAATATAGTCGTCAACTTATTTAAATATATAATGACACATTTTATAAGTGAATGGTCGCATGTATAAAAAAAGATTTTTTGTTTGTTTTTGTGACTGACAAAGCGTGTCATGAAACTGCCATCATCCCATAAATCCCATTAAATTATTTGACTTGGATCCCATTAAATACTGCTAAAAAGCTCATGGGTGACCAAAAATAAATCTTAATTGTATAATTGAGGCTTCTGTGATCCATCATAGTTATAAGAAGAATTTCGGCGTAAATCACATAGAGAAAGACCTTTGCCTAGTTTTGCTATTTTTATTTTTACCTAGTTTTACTTATTTCCGCAAATAAAATAGTAAATATTGGGAAAAATAATAACACTAAAAATAATAATAATTTATCAGGGTCCTTGGGTCAAAATTAGACGTTAATTGATTTTAGCTGTTGGAATCTCTGCTCGATCTATTTAACGCACTAGACTAGATCTGTCTCTTCAACTTGTCCTGACGATGAACCACACATGTTGGTTCGAAACGCGTCGGCAAAGGTCTTTCTCTATGTGATTTACGCCGAAATTCTTCTTATAATAAATTTTAAAAATGTAATATATAATAATAGGAAGCATGAAATAAATTGTATTTAAAGTGTTTCTATTTAATATGGCATCATAAGATACAATTCAAGGATAATTTAATGTTTAGAAATGTGAAGTTGGATTGGGCACTGATTTCCACCTCACGAAGAAAAAAACTGAAGCTAACATCCTATGATAAATATACTGAGAGTTAGTTAGATTCTCGTTATGGTTTGAGATCTCATATTTGGTTTAAAACCTTCAGGATAGTCGCGTACTACAAAGTCTATTATGAGGCTGAGAGTGACAAGTGTGAATGTGGTGATCCCAAAGTGAATGGTTTGAATGTGACGATCAAATCACGTGATGGTATGAATTGCTGGGAAACATCAGTAACCAAATGAAACTATTTGATTCAAATGTGCTTAACAGGTGGGGAACTAAATGATTTTTAAATTAAATCTCTTATTCTTTGACTTGAAACTGAAAACCGTTCAAATACTTTTTGTATCATGATGTATTAGACGAAGAATATTCTCTTGAGATAAAATCCTGTCTACTCATTTATTTCAAAAACAAAATTCCTCAAGCCCAATTTCAATATAGACCAAGCCTACGGCGTAAAAATATAAATTTTCATATTATTTTTTAATCAATTTTATTCCAACATAGATCCATCTAACACTGGGTTTATCATGCTCCGAGAGGGATCAAATCCCTTGGTGAAAACCTTCTTTTTGGAGTGTAGAATTTGAGGAAAGGTTTTCACCTCAATGGATTTTATCCCTCTTAGCATATGATAGATCCAGTGTTAGAGGGATCTAAGCTACTTCCAATTGAGGGCAACAATGTCACATTTTTAGATTATCATTATTATGTATATGTTTGAGATTAACTTCAAAATTCACATTATGTTTTCTTCACTTTGCATGACCATATCATTCTCTTCTTTTAGTCTGTGTTTCTTGCCTTGAATGGCTTGCACGTCTGTGTTTGAATGCTTTGAGTGATTTGTGTGTTTATGTGAATTGTTTATTATTAATTAGTTGGTTATGAGGAAGGGATACAATCTTGTCAATATTTTGTAGGGGGATTGATGCTACACATCTATTTCATTTAATTTTAGATATCACAACTTCTGACAATTAATTAAGTCCCAATAGTGTCCTTCGAGGTACTAAATGTATCTTGAAGAGTACTTTTAATAATTTATTGCGTCAAGATTACTCTCGAATAATTTTTTTCCTTTTCTAATGTTTGAAATAATTTATTTCCTTCAAATATATTTTGATGTTTTTTTATCTATAGTTTTTTCATCAAAGTCAAGTAATAATGTATTTTTGAAAGTTTTTTTAATAAGTGGCTAGAATTATAACATATTTACATTATTTGTTTCTCCAAAAAATTATCACATTTCCTTCAAGAATATTTTGATTCGTTTTGAATGTTTATAAATATATCTTTTCCTCTTATAAATATTATGAATACATTATTTTATGAAATTATCTAATAGTACTTTTGAATATATGTAATTGTTTATTAGTAATTAGTTGGTGATGTAGAAGGGATATGATCTTGTTAAGGATTAATTTGCACTTTGCAGGAGAATTTATTCTACACATCTATCTCATTTTAATCCTAGGTATCACAAATTTTGACAATTAATTAATTATTAATAGTTTCTTTTTAGGTATTATTAAATATATTTTGAAAATATCTTTTCTTAATAATCCACAACGTCAATATTAACAACAACTAATGCATCTAATGCAAGCAATCAAATAAGATTAGAAAACAACATCTGCACTAAAATAAATGCATCTAATTCAAGAAATCAAATGAGATTAGAAATCAACATCTACACTGAAATAAATGCATCTAGTGATAGCAATCAAATAGGATTAGAAATCAAAATCTACACTAAAATAAATGCATCTAGTGCAAGGAACCAAATAGGATTAGAAATTAGCATCTATGCTCAAGTCAATGCATCTAGAGCAAGGAATTAAATAGAATGAGAAATCAACATCTACATTGAAATCAATGCATCTGATGCAAGAAATTGAATGGAATTCTAAGAAAACATCATCTACACTAAAGTCAATGCATCTAGTGCAAGAAATATTCTTCACTCTCTCTCCTTTCCATCTAATCTTGAAAAATATTTTTAATAATTTACATTCTCAAGCTTAACAACACCGAATCCATCTGATGCAAGCAATCAAATAGGATTAGGAAACATCTACACTGAAATTAATGCATCTAAAGTAAACAATCAATTAAGATTAGAAATAAACATCTACACTGATCTCAATGCATCTGGTGCAAGAAATCAAACATAATTATAAATCAACATCTACACTGAAATCAATGTATCTAGCGAAAGCAATCAAATAGGATTATAAATCACCAAATGCACTGAAATATGTTGAGAATAGAAACAAGAAATGCTAAAAATAGCATTCAGAATATTCCAATTTTGATTTGTCCTTGAATTAGAATTGTGAATTAAAATTTAAATTTAGTCTCACCAGCTGCTTGAAAAATAATTAATTAATTCATCTTGAGTTAATTAGTTGGAGAAATTCAAGCTAGAAGTCTTTGTGAAGACATGCAATAGTTATCCCATAAATTAAGGATATTATCCCTTGATTAAGGAGATAAGGATGAGTTGTATTTGAGTTGTAAATAGTTAGCTCAGTTAACTGAGTTAAGTCCAGTTAAATTAGTTCCAAACGGTTTGAGGAACTAATTGTGAGTTCAGTCAGTTAATGCATGCATGCATCCAACTAGTGTACTCCAGATAGCTGAAGATTCTTGCATAGGTAACTCATGCATGTCTATTCAGAGAAATACCCAGTTGAGATTAAAGACAGGGACAGTGTACTATTAGTTGCATGAGTTTTCCTATAAAGGAATCTCATCCATGCAGAAAGAACAAGGTTCCTTGAGGATTGTGCAGTTTTACAGGGTGTGAGATCAGTGTGAGTGATCAGTGTTACACTTGGTAATAGTGGGATCACCCAGGAGAAATAGCGCAAGGAAATAGGAGGCTTGGAGGGCAGAGGAGAAAGCTTTTGAGAAGCTTTGATTGCCTATGAGCATCCAGGAGGATTGTACTGAGAGTTGGCTAGCTGTGAGAGCTAAAGCTTTGTGTAATTCTGAGATATTTCCACCTTGTATGATAATACAGATAGTGGGGTTTTTACTGAGGCTTCCCCATGAGTATTTTATGTGGTTCATGTGTATTGATTCTTCTTCTCTATTATATGTGTTCCTCTTGATCTTTATCAAATCTATTAAGCTTCCACAAGTTTGATTGTATAAGTAGATTAAGTATTTTTCTTTAGTTATATTGCATAATCAGGTTAATCTATAGTCAGTATTTCTACATGGTATCAGAGCCAACTTTATTGGAGCTGTGAATAGTATAAGGAGAAGAGAATTCAAAGTTTGTTGTTTGAGGTTGCAAGTGCAAGTCAAATTCATATCATACAGTAAAAAAAAAAAAAACCGAGATGGGACATTATGCAACCAATTTCCCATCAAAGAAGTCCAAGAAGGGATCCTTAGATTGATTAGAAGGTGAGGCATTAGCTTCTCATTTCGAAATGGATTTTACTCTCATCACATGCATTCTCATCGATGTTGGGTTGTGGTTGGTTTCTTGACATTGGAGCCTCATTCCACATGATCGGCGATAAAAGTTTACTCAGTACCTTGGAGCAGAAATACCTTAAGATGCGCATAGAGATGGGTGATGATGAAAGGTATAGTGTTTCAGAGTGGGCCCGATTTCTTTTTAGAGGGAAAGTGGAGCTCTTATCACCTTGATAGATGTGAAGTATGTGCCTAGATTGAAGAAGAATTTGGTACCAATCGCAATGTTGGAGGACAAAGGCTACGATTTTGTCTTCAGTAAGGGAAAGGTTTTCTTTAGACACATCACCACGAGACAGGTGAAATAGATCGGTTCACAAGTTAAGAACTTGTATTCTCTCGAGGTTCAAGATGCATGCAAAGCCTTGAGGAGCAAGGCAAATGTTAGAGACTTGGTGGTTCAGAGGGAGAGTAAATTACCTCTCAACATACAACCCCAGAAGAAGTCTCAGACAATTGTGGAGGAGCCATAATTGGAGATGCTGAGAGGAGACTGAGTAGAGGCATCCACTCATGAAGAGACCTCCATTAGGGGAAAATTTTGAGCCAAGTGGGTAGAGAGATAACATGCAGCCATACCTCCAGGTGTGAAGTGGGGCAATGTGAAGTGATAGTCTCAAGAAGGATGAAATTGGGCAGGGTCCATTGAGAAGTTTTATCTCATGGATCGTACCTTTCTACGGGAGCCCAAAGTACATAGTAGCGGGAGGAATCAGTGAGATTGATGCAGTCAGATATCAAAGTGACAAAGGCTAGAGCACTCAGATACTGAAAAGGGTAGAAAAGGATTGACAACAGTGCAGACAGGCTGAGTCAACAAAAGCACAGAGATTTCAGTCGACAGAGGTAATAACAATCAGAGACTTTGATTACAAATGCATCATTTTGATTCAGGTTAGATATTTTTTTGTTTCTGGAGTTGTTGGAGCAACAACACTAGAGAGAAGTGTTGCATGTAGAACATTCCAAAGGTTCAGGATTGGGATTGAGTTGAGTTCCTTTATTTTTTAGAGGGAATGTTGAGAATAGCGACAAGAAATGCTAAAAATAGCATTCAGAATATTCCAATTTTGATTTTTACTTGAATTATAATTGTGAATTAAAATTCAAATTTAGTCTCATGAGCTGCTTGAAAAATAATTAACTAATTCATCTTGAGTTAATTAGTTGGAGAAATTCAAGCTAGAAGTCTTTGTGAAGTCATGCAACAGTTATCCCTTAAATTAAGGAGATTATCCCTTGATTAAGGAGATAAGGATGAGTTGTATTTGAGTTGTAATTAGTTAGCTCAGTTAACTAAATTAAGTCCAGTTAAATTAGTTCCAATCGGTTTGAAGAACTAATTGTGAGTTCAGTCAGTTAATGCATGCATGCATCCAACTAGTGTACTCCAGATAACTGAAGATTCTCCCATCAGTAACTCATGCATGTCTATTCATAGAAAGACCCAGTTGAGATTAAAGACAGGGACAGTGTACTATCAGTTGCATGAGTTTTCCTATAAAGGAAACTCATCCATGCAGAAGGAACAAGGTTCCTTGAGGATTGTGCAATTTTATAGGGTGTGAGATCAGTGTGAGTGACCAGTGTTACGCTTGGTAACAGTAGGATCACCCAGGAGAAACAGCGCAAGGAAATGGGAGGATTGAAGGGTAAAGGAAAAGGCTTGTGAGAAGCTTTGATTTCTTGTGAGCATCCAGGAGGATTGTACTAAGAGCTGGCTAGCTGTGAGAGCTAAAGCTTTGTGTAATTCTAAGATATTTCCATCTTGTATGATAATACAGATAGTGGGGTTTTTAGCTAAGGCTTTCCTTGAGCATTTTCTATGGTTCATGTGTATTTATTCTTCTTCTCTGTTATATGTGTTCCGCTTTATCTTGCTCAAATCTATTAAGTTTACGCATGTTTGATTGTAGAAGTAGATTAAGTATTTTGCTTTAGTTATATTGCGTAATCAGGTTAATCTACAGCCAGAATTTCTACAAAATCAATGCATCTAGAGCAAGCAATCCAATAGGATTAGAAATAAATATCTACACTAAAATCAATGCATCTAGTGCAAACAATCAAATATAATCAGAAATCAACATCTACATTGAAATCACATCTAGTGCAATAAATCAAATAGGATTGTAAATCATCATCTACATTGAAATCAATGCATCGTGTCCAAGAAATCATCCTCCGTTTCTTCCCCCTCCATCTGTATCTATATCTCCCTTCATCTCTAATTCTTTGTCTCTCTATCTTAACCCCACCCCCAAACACACATACCCTCTCTCTCCATATATTTCTATCTCTCCCAACCCCCCTCCCTCTTTCTACATCTCTTCACCTCCTATATATATCTCTATCTCCCTCTGGCTCTCCTTTCTCTCTCTATATCACTCCCAAAGCATACACATTCTTTCTCCATATATATCTATCTCTCCCTCCCCCTTCCTCTCCCTCTCCCTCTCTCCCACTTCTATTTCTCTTCCCTCCTGCTCTCCTCTCTCCATCTATTTCTCTACCTTATCACTCCCTCTCTCTCTCCAGTTTTCTCTCTATATGTATTTCTTCTTACCTGCCTCTCTCTCCCCCTCCTACTCCCTCTCTCTCCCTCCCTCTATCCTCTCTCTCATGTCCTCTCTCTTCCTTCCTCATTATCCCTTTCTCTCCCACCTCACTCTAATTCTATATCTCCCTCCCCCCTCTCTTCACCCTCCAACTCTGTCAGTATCTCCCTCCCTCTCTCCTATCTTTTTCACTTCCCCCTTCCTTCCATCTCTCCTTATTTAAGAAAATCATATAGATTCACAAGCTCGTGCAATGTACTAAAGCATAGGAAAAGAATCTACTTCTACTCTCAACCAATGGAAGTGAATAGATCAATGAAAACATCATGAACAAGAAGAATATAAATCAATGACACATAACACAAGACATATATGGGGAAATGCACCACTCAAAACCCTGTTATCTCTATTGCACATATGAGAAATATGAGTGAATACACAAAGCTTGTTCTCACTAGAACAATTGCACATAAGTATGCTCAAGTCTCTCAGCTCACAAGCTAGCTTAAGCCAAATCCTTAGCCTATTCAACATCTCTCCAAGCACCTAATCGCTTGCGTAGTTCCTAGGATGAATAGACCATATTTAAAGGGAATTCATGCTTCAAAAATTGTGCAATCCAAACGTAGGATTAAGCTCTTATGCATGCATGATATTTACACTCCAGTAAATAATACCACTGATAGTACATTTGATGATTTGGGGTAGCATCGAATGTGTTCTAGCCACGAAATTTGGTGGAGAGGTTGGGGCACATGAGATCTCTAACACCCAGAAAGGGTTTGGGAAGATCCTAAATAGATTAGGATATATTAAAATAATTGATATTTTAATGGAGTCCCTAAGTCTAAACTTAGGGAAAATAAAATATTAATGTGTATTAATATGATTCTATGTTAGAGTGGTCCAAAAGACATGGATCAAGCTAAATCTAATCTTAGCCATTGATTAAGGACTTAATATTGGCCATTGAAATGTCAATAGAAAAAGTATAAGAGGAGGCTTGAGGGTCAGTTGGAGAACACACCAGATTGATCAGTGATTCTATTCTCTAGAGCGGGGTTTGCTAAAGAGATAGAATCAATGATCGAGAGAGCAGATTAGGGGCATTGAGTACAGAGAAACAAAGAAGGTAGATGATCCAGGTGGATATTGGTGGCCACCTGCCAAGTCCACTTGGGCCCTCACCATTTTTTCTTTCATATTTTAGTTTCCTTAATTCTAGCACAGTTTACTATTTTTAGCAATTTTTCAGGTCCTGAACTTTCGAAGTTGTTTTGAGGCCTTAAATGAAATTTTTTGGAAAAACTAGGAGCAACATGGGTTGACCAATGTTTCTCTTCCCAAAGTATTAGTTCTCGGATAGATATTTCTAACGAGATATTGTGCGTGTCAAATGGAGATCATATGCCAAAGTTACGACCCCAGGAAGTTGATGTACCAATTTACCCAAACAGGGCCCACAGTTTGGTGTTTCATCTTCTAGGGTTAGGTCTTTGGATGTTTATGGTTTTCCATTGCTTCTCAATAATAAATAGGCCTTCGAGCCTTAGTGTAACATAGTTCAGAGGCATGTAGATGCCACATCTCTTCTCAAAGATAAGCTTCCATTGCCCTAGTTCGTTTATTTCCATTGTTGTTTGTAAGCATATTTCAGTATTTTACATTAATGAAATGAAGTATTATTCCCATTGCATCTCTGTGTTTATGGTTATCTCTAAAATTTGGTGTTTTCCTATTTAAATTTGGATTAGTGGTATCAGAGCGGTCTGCTTTTTTCTCTGTTTTTCTTTGCATGTCCCCAACGAGATCAGGATATAAGGAGTTAGGGCTTGAATTGGTCAAACCTTTTCAAGTCTAGCCCCACAAATACCGACATCCTCCCATGGAGGATGAAAATAAAGATGAGGGAGCAGGAGATCCTATCAAAATCTTGCTTGAAGAATCCCTTGATTGACAAAGGAACGTGATGATGGAAAACATTGCCCAGATCCTTCAGCGGCTACCCAGGGGTGACACATCGGCTTCCAACAGCTACTCTGGAAATGCCACACCATGTAAGGTACAAGTTAATTTTGAAATTCCCATATTTGAGGGTCAGATAGACGTAGATTTCATCGATAAATGACTAAATCTACTAGAGGGTTAATTTTTTGTTCATGATTTTTCCAGTCGAGAAAAGATTATTTTCACTCTTCTCAAAGCAGCTCCCCACATCAATGACTAGTGGGAAAATGAATGTAAACAGACTCTGCCTGAAGAAATAGAATGTAAACACTTCCTGAATAGTAGATCTGATGATCAACAACTCTAATACCATGTAGAAATTTTGAATAATAAACACATATTCAATGGAGATTATCCTGATAATGTACTATTGCGGAATACATACACAATACATAAGCTCCTCTACGTTGATCATCAATATAGCAACATCAATAACAATAAAACATCAAGAGCATGCACACATTATCACAGTATGTAACCCGGGGAAAGCTTACAACTGAAAACCCCACACTATATGTATATTAATGATTGAGAACATGTAATATTACGATAGTCAATACTTCTCACAAGTATCCAGCACTATCTCCACCTGTTACACACAATACAGCTCAGATATGATCTCCAAATCTATTCCACTGCTTGCCTACCTCAACTGCTCAATACCTGCTCAAGAATGGATGAGAATGGTTGAACCAAACTCGTATTTACCTCAAAATAATCACTCACACTGAGAATCACGTGAGTAGAGGCTCTAATCACTTGGTATTGGCCAATTCTCATTGGCATAACTCAATCCCATTGATTGTGCAAATTATCATGCACAACTATAGACACAACTAATAGAAATCTGATCCTCTAACACCTGTCCCTGCTGAACTGAATATGCACTGACATGCAACTGAGTTAACTGATGTATTCTTTAGTTGCATTATGAGTTCATAATTATTTTAACAACTCATCATTAGTCTATTTGCAGTTAGACTAATTACAACTAGTTTAACCAAGTCAAACTGAACACAACTCCATCAACTCCACAATCAACTCCACCAAACTCAACTGATTTAGTTCTAACTGAAGTCATGCATGCAACAACTCAACTGACTCATAAGAAAAGCGTATTTCCTTCTGACAGCTGCATGTGCCACCTCTGTAGCTCAAACTGAAGT
>APFE030256434.1:31109-46758 GCA_000404065.3 Pinus taeda
CCTGATCTCCTCCTGCACAAGATCTGACCATAGTCTTTCCCATCCTAGCAACTTCTCCCGACCGTTGACAGAGTCCTGATAGGAATGCCAACTCTTCGGAAGACCAAGGAGAGCCAAGCTCACCAAGTCCTCAACATCGATAGTAACCCCCACACTTCCCAGCTCATCTCGACACTGAGTGAACTTCGTGAGATACTTGGGCATACTGTCACCCTTCTCGCATTTGATGTTTCTGAGTTTATCTTTGAGCGCCAGCTTCCTCTGATCGCTCTTTCTTTGGAATAGATCTGTTAAATCCTTCCACATCAAATATGGAGAAGTCCTTCCATGCATGTTGGACACAATGTGATCCTTCATGCCCTCCAACAAAATCCTTCAACATTTTGCGGTCTTCTTTTGCCAAGCATTAGCTTGAGTAGCATCACTAGGCTTTGGGACATCCGTCTCTATGAACTCCTTCAGCCTGTTATCATCCAATACTACCTCCATCCTGTCTGTCCATGCAATATAGTTCATACTACCCTCAAGGGCATACTCCAATTCCAATCCTATGAAAGACATCTTAGTTTTGACACCAAGAAAACATTGTTGCAAATTCGAATTCCACTAACTCCAACTCAACCGCTTCCGATCTAGCATTCGTGAGAACAAGGTATTTCTTGTACAGAGATCCACTGTATGGGCATTCACCGGATATCTCGCCTTCCAAAGGAAGGATGAATCCAAAGGCTACCTCGCCTGATTACAGACTCTGCCTGAAGAAATAGCATGTAAACACTTCCTAAATAGTAGATCTGATGATCAACAACTCTGATACCATGTAGAAATTTTGAATAATAAACACATATTCAATGGAGATTATCCTGATCATGTACTATTGCGGAAAACATACACAATACATAAGCTCCTCTATGTTGATCATCAATATAGTAGCATCAATAACAATAAAACATCAAGAGCATGCACACATTAACACAGTATGTAACCCAGGGAAATCTTACAGCTGAAAACCCCACACTATCTGTATATTAATGATTGAGAACATGTAACATTACAATAGTCAATACTTATCACAAGTATCCAGCACTATCTCCACCTGTTACACACAATACAGCTCAGATCTGATCTCCAAATCTATTCCACTGCTTTCTTGCCTCCACTGCTCAATACCTGCTCAAGAATGGATGAGAATGGTTGAACCAAACTCGTATTTACCTCAAAAGAATCACTCACACTAGGAATCACATGAGCAGAGGCTATAATCACTTGGTATTTTCCAATTCTCATTGGCATAAATCAATCTCATTGATTGTGCAAATCCTCATACACAATTATAGTCACAACTGATAGCAATATGATCCTCTAACACCTGTCCCTGCTGAAATGAACATGCACTGACATGCAACTGAGTTAACTGATGTATTCTTTAGTTGCATTATGAGTTAATAATTATTTTAACAACTCATCATTAGTCTATTTGTAGTTATACTAATTACAACTAGTTTAACCAAGTCAAACTGAACACAACTCCATCAACTCCACAATCAACTCCACCAAACTCAACTGATTGAGTTCTAACTTAAGTCATGCATGCAACAACTCAACTGACCCACAAAGAAAATGTATTTCCTTCTGATAGCTGCATGTGCCACATCTGTAGCTCAAACTAAAGTGCTCCAAGAGAATAAGATAAAGTTTATAGTATAAATATTATTATAAGCTAATAATATTTGGCTGCTCTATAATTAGACTTGACAGTGTCACCGTTGTTGTCTAAAAATAGAAGTCTATCTATTTTTTCCAACTTGACCAATCATCCATAAACAACATTCTGCAACTCATAGACATGATCCATATGTCTAGAAATAGACATAGTCTAAAAATAGACTTTGCGCCATAATTTGCCTACAGGCCCACTTTATGAAGGTGACTCTTTTCACTAAGCTCCATCATCTTGTTGCAATCTCAACACAAGAAGTCACTGGTGGCCGAGCTAAAGGTTTCGGAATTAGATGCATGTTCTGACTTTGAGTCAGAACCTGACAAGGGGAATGACAAAGGGAAGCAAATTATCCATGCAAAGCCCAACGCCACCATTGCCACCATGAAGATCCAGAAGGAGGAACCCGAAGATCTATAGGAGGAGGAGCGTCTCTTCCACTCCTAGATGTGGGTAAAGGGCTCCCCGCTATATTTCATTATCAATAGTGAGAGCCAAAAGAACCTCATTTTGGCAGAGGTCGTGAAGCAGTTGGGCTTACCGAACACAACACATCCACAACTATACACCATCGGGTGGCTTCACCAAGGACAAGATATCCACGTGAGCCATCAATGTTGCCTTCCATACAACATCAAGCCCTTCATGGATGAGGTATTGTGTGACATTGCTCCCCTTTAAGTTTGTGATGTATTATTAGGACAACCATACTTATGGAAGTGACATGTTGTGTATGAATCAAGGCCCCATGTTGTTATTGTTACTTTGGGAAATAAATTGTAAAGGATACTGGAGGTAGCACCGCCTACTGCCATCTCTTTGGTTACTACAAAAAAAATGCAGTCAGCTCATTTCCAAAACTGGGAAATTTGTTTTCCTGATGATATGCCCTCAAGGAAAGAAGAATATGGTGGCCACGACCTCTAAACAAGGCCCCTCCACACGACAACTACAAATGGACAAGGTCGTGGAGGAGTACAAGGGCATCTTCACCTCCCCCATAGGGGTTCCTCTGCACTATTAGGTCAAGCACTCCATCAATCTGACCCCAGGTCCACCGCTACCCAATGGACCAATCTATCAATGCCTTGTTGTAGAGAACAATGAAATCAAGAGGTAGATTCAGGAGTTGCTGCAGAAAGGTCACATCCGTCTGAGTTCATCTCCCTGTGGGAGACCGATCATGTTGGTACAGAGGAAGGATGGGACTTGGAGGCTATGTATTGACTATCAGGCACTAAACAAGATCACTGCCCATAATAGGTATCCAATCCCACAGATTGATGACCTCCTAGACCAACTCAAGGGGGCAAAATATTTCAGCAAGATTGATTTGAAGTCATGATATCACCAGGTACCAATCAAACCCTCCAATATGTGGAAGACTGCCTTCAAAGCCAAGGAGGGCCTTTTCGAATGGTTGGTGATGCATTTCGGATTGAAGAATTCTCCTACAACCTTCATGAGGCTAATGGATGACATATTGTGGCAATTCACCAACTCATTTGTAGTAGTATACATGGATGACATCCTCATCTTCAGTGAGAATTGGGAAGAGCACCTCCACCACATCCGGCAGGTTCTCCAAACACTGTGAAAACACAAGTTATATGCCAATTTAGAGAAATTCACTTTTGGCATGACCCAAGTTCAGTATCTAGGATACATTATTGATGAATAGGGGGTACATGTGGATCTAGCCAAGATCCAAGTCATTCAGGATTGGCCATCTCCAACCACTCTGATAGAGCTCTATAGCTTTCTAGGTCTTGCCAACTTCTACCGCAGGTTTGTGTTGGGATTTTCTCATATCACTTGGCCCTTGAGTCAAGTCACCAAGGGAGGAGCGAAAGAAAAATTCTTTTAAAGGCATTCACAAAGTTGAAAGATCGCCTCTGCACAGCACCAGTGCTTGCATTCCCAGACTTGCAACAACCATCTGAGGTTGAGACAGATGCCTTTGACTATGCTATTGGGGCAATCCTTACTCAACACGGGCATCCAGTAGCATATCATAGAGAGAAACTTTCAGACACAGTTCAGAAGTATCCCACTTATGGCAAAGAGATGTATTCCATTGTGCATGCCTGCTGACAATGGAAGCATTACATTTTGGGGAAGGAAACAGTCATCCACACAGACCACTGACCCTTGCAGTTCATACAGACCCAAGGGAAATTGCAGAATGATCGCCATGAGAAGTGGTCCACATACCTGAAACAGTTCCATTTGAATATAATGTATAAGAAGGGTAGCACAAATAATGTTGTAGATTGCCTCAGTCGACCACCGATCATGGCGTTAACCATCGTGCTCAAATCTTGTGGGCACGAGACTTCTGATTGGCCACTTATTTACAAAAATGACCCAGAATTTGGCCACACATACCAGACACTCTTGGAGGGTCAGCATGTTCTAGATTTTCACCTCTAGGATGCCCTGTTATACAATCTGGGTCACCTGTGTGTTCCTTCAAGTAAGAATTCCAAGATGATTTTGGAAGCACACTACAATCAGGTTGCTGGGCATTTCGGGGTCGAGAAAATGGTGGCAGTATTGCAGAACTATTTCTGTTGGCTGAATCTTCGACATGATGTTGGGAAGTACATTTGATCATGAACTGCCTACAACATTTCCAAATCGATCATCAAGAAGCAATGCCTATATACCCTGCTGCCTACCCCTAGTCGACATTGGGAATCCATCTCCATGGATTACATGTTAGGCCTTCCTTCCACTAAGCATGGAAATGACTGTGGTTTTGTGGTCGTCGACAGGTTCTCGAAGATGGCCATTATGGTGACCTACAAGAAGAATATCACAGTACAAGCCACTGCTAAACTCTTCTTTGAACGAGTGTGGGTACACTTTGGGATCCCACATTCTATCATCTCAAATTGAGACAGCAGGTTCCTCAGTACATTTTAGTCCAGTCTCTAGTCGATGATGGACACCAAACTCACTAAGTCCACAACCTTCCATCCTCAAATTGATGGCCAGATAGAGGTTGTCAATAGGATGATTGTACACATTTTGCACATGTACAACTCAAAGAATCCATGCACATGGGATGAGAGCCTCCCTTATGTTCAACAAAGCTACAACCAAGCTCTCCACAACTCGACTGGACACAACCCTTTTCAGGTGGGCTTGGGATTCCAACCATTATGTCCCATTGACGTGGCCATGCCATTTGTAGCTACTCATGCAGATTTCGCTCATGTCCGATCCAAAGATATAAGGAAATCAACTTCATTGAGAACATACAACATATTCGCCAGTGAGTCCATGACATTCTGGAGAAATCAAATGCCAAGTACAAGTAGCAACATGATCAACATCGGGTGCCATACAAGTTTCCCATGGGAAACAAAGTCTGGTTGCATTTGCAAAAGGAACGCCGAACGGAGCCTATCGGAAACTCAAACCACTCCGATATGGTCCTTATACCAATGCTATGTTGGATAATGCATTTGAGCTCAACATTCCCCCATTCCTTGGCCTACACCCAGTGTTTAATGTGGACCGCCTTTTGCCATACAATTACACCATTGCCAGACACATCCGACATTGCAGAACAGCTTACACCCACAGAGTTAAATCCAAATTGCATGGAACAAGCTGTAACTGATTGGATCATGGATGCACATATCAGGTACACTCACCAGCAGAATATCCAACTGTACTGAGTGGTCAAAGTAGGCCAACTCCTTCACCAGGGCAAGTGGCTCACCAAGGACCAAGTTCAGCAAAACTTTCCTCATCTCATGGAGGAACTCAATGCAATGGGGACCATTGCTTCCTAAGGGGGAAGGAATAATCTAGGTGGATATTGGTCGCCACCTACCAAGTCCACATGGGCCCCCACCATTTTTTCTCTCAGCTTTTTAGTTTCCTTAATTGTAGTTTTCCCAAAACGACGTTTTTTTGGGAAAACTGGGAGCAACATGGGTCCATGGACCGATATTTCTCTTCCCGAAGTATTATTTCTCATATAGGTCTTTCTAACGAGATATTGTGCACGTCAAACGGAGATCGTATGCCAAAGGTACAACCCCGGGAAGTTGATGTACCAATTTACCAAAACAGGACCCACAATTTGGCATTTCATCTTCGAGGGTTAGGTTTTTGGATGTTTAGGGTTTTCCATTGTTTCTCAACAATAAATAGGCCTTCGAGCCTCATTGTAACACAGTTCAGAGGCATCTAGCTGCCACATCTCTTCTCAGAGATAAGCTACCATCGCCCTAGCTGGTTTATTCCCATTGTTGTTTATAAGAATATTTCAGTATTTTACATTGATGAAACGAATTATTTCCACTACATCTATGTGTTTATGGTTATCTTTGTAATTTGTTGCTTTCCTCTTTAAATCTGGATCAGCAGAGATTGTGTCGAGAGAGCAGTGCAACAGCCAAGGAGAGTGACACAGAGCCAGCAAGGGCTCACGCAGGGCCATGCAGAGGTAGCCAAGTGTTGCGCAGAGTACTAGAGAGGCCAGTGCATCTGATGCAAAGGCCGAGAAAGCTGACATAGGGCCTCCTGGGGTTGATGTGGGGTCAACATGAGACAGAGAGGGGTTGACGTAGTTTAGATTGGGCAAACGCTGAGGTTGTAGAGTAGTTTTGTGCTAAGGAGCTCCCGGAAGGATTTTCCGGGGTTTCAGCCAGGAGATTTCTCTCAAACTATGAAGTATAGCTGCTAAGGAAATTCTCTATTGGGTAGGCCAATTTCGGCACCAATATTGGACTCTGATATTGGTTAATAAGAAAACCCTCAGACAGCTACACCGGTTTTCCCACATTGGGTTATTCTGGGGACATTGGCCCAAAAATAATGGTGTCATGTGGTGTGTTTGTTCTTGTTTCTTTTAGTTGTTGATCTATAATATGTTGAGCATGCACTCGTGTTTATTTTTAGTATTTACTTTGTAAATAACTTGTTAAAGAAAAATAACAAGTAGGTAGGAATAAATCAAAAAGTGCATGAAGGGTTTCTAAACTAAGTAAACTTACAAACTTCAACATGGTATCAAAGTGTGATTGCAAATCATAGGAGGACTAAAAGACATCAGCTGAGCGGAGCAATAACAGTAGAAAACAATTGTCTTGAGGTGACAATATTTGTTTCTAGCAACGCAGAAGCCAAGAAGTGTGACACAGAGCTAGCCAAAGCCACGTAGAAGAAGTCAGGAGCTACGCAGAACCTCAGAGGGGCCAATATTGCTGACGCAGAGGGCCAGAGAGCTGACACAGGGCATCCCAAGGCCAACGCAGACCCATCTGCGGTGACACAGAGCCAGCGTGAGGAAACGAGGGGCTAACACAGTTTAGAGAGAGGCATTTGTTGGAGTCTAGAAGGCTGCAGAAATATTGCAAAGTGGAGCTAGTGAGTACTGTAGTCAGAACAGTAACTGACAAAGCAAGGCTAGAGGAGTTGTTACTGAGGGTTTCTAGCCAAGAAACCTGGATCAACAGTGCAGTTGCACAAGACAATCAGAGTAAGGGGCATCTCAACAAGCGGAAAAAGGATTTAGAGAAGGGAAATCAGGACTCAGAGGGAGTCCAGAAGAGAACTTCCAAACGAGAAGTAGAGACTCAGAGGAGTCGAACGGAGAACTTCCAGGAGGGAAGTAGAGGAGTGGAATGGCACTAAACAGGGTAAGAGACTAAGATATACTAGACGAAGCATCGAACTTCATAGTCTGGAAGGCCATATTCTTATCAGCACTTGACAGGAATCGTGTCAAGAACTTTGCCTTAAAGGTAGTAGTTATCCCAATCAACCCCAATCATAATGACAGGTACGAAGAGGCGATGGCGATGGTCATGTGCATTATCCTTGATGAGGTCAAGGATCATGTGGTACCACATATAGCCGAGAAGGAAACAACAGTTGAGATGTGGGAGGCTCTTAAGAATTTGTACCAGCATACTTCTGTGTAGAGAAGAATGTCACTTGAGAACGAGATGAGGTCATATCAAATGAAGAAGTGTTAATTGATTGACACCTTCCTCAGAGGATTGAATGAGATCCAAGACCAGTTGACTGTTATAGGAGCGACACTAGATCAGGAGCTTATGGTGAGGACAACCATGAATGTTCTCTTAGACGATTGGGAAGTGGTTGTCCAAAGTATCCTGGGCAGAGAGACTCTCCCACCTTGGGACGAGATGTGGGCAGCCCTTCACCAGGAAGAGATCAGATGACATTCAAAGACAGGTAGCAGTAGAAAAGGGGTCGAGGTCAAGCAAGAGGAGGAGGATGTGGCCCTAGCATCTGAGGGAAAGTAGGAGAAGCAGCAGAAGAAATATCTCTCCAAGATCAAGTGCTTCCACTGTGGGGAGATGGGTCATTATGTGACCTAGTGCCCAAAGAAGAAGAGTAAGGGAGCCTTCCAACACTAAGGCAACACCAACACAGGCAAAGAACGATGTTTTGACAAACGATGATTATGCCATGAATGCACACGCACCACTTAAGCGGAAGTGGGGAGACATCGAGTTGTAGTTAGGCATACTACAGGCGATGAGAGGCAACATCCTTGAGGTACACAACCTCTTGGATTATACCTTGCTACAGGAGCCCCAACGAGGAGTAGCAGGACTGGCTGAGTGGGTAGAGACAGAAGCAGATGGAGTGGTGGAGAGAGCTACAATGTAGGAGTCCCGAGACATCGCAGATCTAGCAAGCTACAAGAATGTGAGAGGCAGAGGAGTGTTGCACTAGTGTAGGAAGGCACAATGAGGTGTGCAATAGTGTGAGATGTAGGGAGTTGTTGCAGCAGCGCAGAGGTCAGAGAGAGGGAGCACTTGTTAGCGGCAGAGGGAGCTTCAACATCAGTGGATGTTTTTAGCCCAGCCGGGAGGTCAGTTGGGAGATCAGTTACTTACTTCTCAGTAACTGAGTTGTAGTGCAATAGTGGGAAGAACAATGCAACATGAGGAGAGGAGGTGCAGTGCCAAAGTAATTCTAGGAGGAAGGACCAACAACAACACGGATGCAGAGGGAGTTGTCGTATAGATACAGCAGTGGAAGTGGTTGAACCATGAGAATCACTACAGGATGCAGCAGTGCACAGGATGTTGGGCAGGAAGACCTAACATCAGCACAGGTATCGATGCCGAATGATCAGAGTAATACTCAATGAGGGGTATTACTAGAGCACAGTCCTCGCTAAGAGGGAGTGTTGATTTGGGTTAACATCGGATGTGCTCTAGCCATGAAATTTGGTGGAGAGGTTGGGGCACATGAGATATCCAATACCCAGAAAGGGTTTGGGTAGATTCTAACAGATCAGGAGATATTAAAATAATCAATATTTTTAATGGAGTCCCTAAGTCTAAACTTAGAAAAAATAAAATATTAATGTGTATTAATCTGAATCTTTGTCATAGTGGTCCAAAAGACATGGAACAAGACAAATATAATCTTAACTATTGATTAGGGACTTAATCTTGGTCGTTGACATGTCAACAGGAAAAGTATAAGAGGAGGCTTGAGGGTCACTTGGAGAACACACCAGAGTGATTAGTCATTCTATTCTCTAGAGTAGGGTTTGCTAAGAAAGATAGAAACAATGATAAGGAGAGTAGCTGAGGGGCATTAAGTACAGAGAAATAGAGAAGGCATAGATTGTTCCGGGAGAGCAGCGCAATAACCAAGGAAAGTAAAACAAAGCCAGCAAGGGTTCACGTAGGGCCATGTAGAGGCAGCTAAGTGCTGTGCAGAGCACCAGAGAGGTCAACGTGTCTGAGGCAGAGGCCCAGAAAGCTGACGCAGGGCCTCCTGGGGTTGACGCGGGCCAAGAGAGGCTGACGCAGGGCCATCGTGAGACAAAGAGGGGCTAACACAGTCCAGATTAGGCAGACGCTAAGGTTGTATAGTAGTTTTCTGCTAAGGAGCTACCGAAAGAATTTTCCGGGGTTTCAGCCAGGAGATTTCTCTCAAAATATGATGTATAGCTGCTAAGGAAATTCTTTGTTGGGTGGAACAATTTCGGCACTTAGATTATACTCTAATATTGGTTAATAAGGAAACCCTGAGATAGCTGCACCGGTTTTCCTACATTGGGTTTTTCGGGGACATTGGTCCAAAAATAATGGTGTCATGTGGTGTGTTTGTTCTTGTTTCTTTTAGTTGTTGATCTGTAATATTTTGAGCATGCACTCGTGTTTATTTTCAGTATTTACTTTATAAATAACTTGTTAAAGAAAACTAACAAGTAGGTAGGAATAAATCGAAAAAGTGCATGAACGGTTTCTAAACTAAGAAAACTTAGAAACTTCAACAACATTGTCCCTGCACTCTAGTCTAAACTAGGTGTTTCCTTAAACTGGCATGCATGAGTTTCTCATGAGGGAATCTTCAGTTAACGGAAGTAGCACTAGCGCACCAACTGACTGTTAGTCCTCTATTAGTTCCAAAAATAATTTAGAACTAATTTAATTGAAATTAACTCAGTAAAATGAGTGATTTAATTTCCAACTCAATTTAAACTCATATTGCACCCCTAAAACTCAGGCAAAAAATATTCATGACTACAGAAAGACTTCCAACTCAAAATTCCTAAGCTAATTAAGTTAATTAAACTTAATTAAATATTTACAAGTTTCTATGAGAATATAATTCGATTTTAATTCTCAGTTTAATTCAAGGACAAATTAAACTGGAATTTCTTGATGTCATTTCTCAACATTCTTTATCTCTCCATCTCACCCTGAAACATACACACTCTCTCTTCATCTCTCTCTCTCTCTCTCTCTCCACTTTTCTCTCTCTATGTATTTCTTCTCCACTCCATTTCTCCCTCTCCAACTCCATATCTCTATCCCTCCCTCTCTTCTCCTCTCTCTAGTCCTTCCCCTCTCTCCCTATCTCTCCTACCTCCCTCCCTCTCCCCCATCTCTATCTCTCTCTCTCTTCCCTCCAACCTTGTCACTATCACTTCCCCCCCTCTCTCTATCTCTCTTTCTCTCTGGCCTCCAACCTTATCACTATATCTCTACCCCCTCCATATTTGTGTCTCCCCATATCTCTCTCTTACCCTACTCTCCCTCTCTCACCCTTCTCTTTCACTCTCTCTTCATTCTTCCTCTTCCCTCTCCTTCATTGTATCTCCTCATCTCCTTTGTCACTTCCCCTATCTCTCCATGTCTATCACTCTATGTCTTTGTTCTTCCTCCATATATAGAGAGAGTTAATATATATCATGATATATTAATATATATTATAATATAACAAATTTAATATTGCATTAATTCAAAGTTATTAAATTTAATTATATTTATATTAATTATAATATTAATATTAGATTTAAAGATGTTTTTTACATGGCATGATAACAAAATTTATAATAAAACTACATCAAATTAATATTTCCAAATATTACAATTTGATATGGAAATATTATATCTTTAAATATTTTAATATATAACTAGGGTATGGCTTTTCCTTTAAAAAAAATATTTTACAAATGTTTAGTTAAAAAAAATATTAACATATTATGGAGAAAGATTTTAGATTCTTTGTGTTGAATTAAGTTTTTTCCTTTGATTTAAGAAATGTCATTGGCTTTAATAAAGAGTAAAAATTTACTTAATTTGGAATTTTAATGTGGTAAAAAAAAAAATTGTTAAAGGTAAATTTATGATCCATTCAAATTCACTTATATGATAAAGGAATTATTATACACATGAGATAATTTACTATCCATTCAAATACATAGTTATCTTTTAATAATTAATCTCAGTCCATTAATAAGATTAAAAAGTTATATATAATTTAAGATTGACCAAAATTATTTTTATTATTTTTTGAGAACGTGACATACTTACACTAGGCTGTAGAATACACCTCTTGGCACAAAAATATAAATTTTCAAATTATTTTTTAATTAAATTATATATAATATATATATTATATATATATATTTATATATATATATATATATATATATATTATATTTATTTTTTTCTATTTTTAATATTTAATTAATAATAATCTGGTTTTTATTCAATGTTAATTAAAAAAAAAAAAAGAGGTTATAATTTTTTTATAATTTTTCCCATAATGTTATTTAGTAAAAATGAATTACATATGGAATCTTCCAAACTTTAGACGCTGTAGCCAAGAAAATAATGTTAAAGTTATATGTTTCACTTAACTTCCTTATAATTGTTTTTAGTAATTATAACACTTCAAGAAAGTGACATTGTTTTTAGTGATTATAACACTTTAAGAAAGTGAAGAATTAAGATGGCTTGATTATTATTATTATTAGTGCATGAATAATATTTTAACGTCTACGAGATTAAAAAATAGTTTATGAGATCACTTAAAAATAATTAAGGTATAAATGATATTTAAAAAAAAAACTAATTACATTTTTTATAATTTTCCCATGAAAATGAAACGTCACATATGGAATCCGACAAACTTTAGACATGGTAGCTAAGGAAATAATGTGAAAGTTATATGTTTGACTTATCTTCCCTATAATTATTTTTAGCCATTATAGCACTTCAAGAAAGTGAAGGATCAAGATGGCTCTATTATTATTATTATTAGTGCATGAATAATATTTTAACATTTACCAGATTAAAAGATAGTTTATGAGATCAATTACAAATAATTAATGCATAAACATATTTTAAAAAAAACTAAGTACATTTTTTTATAATTTTCCCATAATATTTATTTAGTGAAAATGAAACTTCACATATGGAATTCTACAAACTTTAGATACGGTAGCCAAAGAGACAGTGAGAAAGTTATATGTTTCACTTAACTTCCTTATAAATGTTTTTAGTGATTATAACACTTCAAGAAAGTGAAAGATTAAGATGACTCTATTATTATTAATAGTACATGAATAATATTTTAAGGCCTACAAACGTATTAAAAAAAATTTATTAGATCACCTAAAAATAATGAACGATATTTTACAGTCCGTTGGATTAAAAAATAATCTATAAGGCCACCTGAGAATAGTCTATTATTGCAAAAACCTAACCTTAAATAAATATATAATTAACAATTTTAATTAACATTAAAAGACATGAATTCTTGATCAAAGGGTATGGGTCATGACCATCCATACATAAAACGATTTCATTGCAGCTTCCCTGTCGCTTAAATTCGGTTGCATAACTAATTTGGTTTTAGATGAGACTTTTGTTATCCATATTGTAGATAAATCTCTTTCGGATTGATCACATCATTATGATTTGGTCAACATTTCGAACCAACTAATGTGGTTCATCCTCAAGGCAAGGTGAAAAAATCATCCAATGTTTAAGAATAAATAGCAGGGATGCATCATAGCCTAGGGTTAGTTTCTACGGTGAATTCTATGAACAAACATGCGGTGTTGCGATGGGTTCCCCTCTTTCCCCTATTGTTGCTGACTTATTTATGGAAGATTTTGAGTCCACTGCTTTAGCCTCAACTCAATTTCGCCCTAAGAAGTGGAAGAGGTTTTTTGATGACACTTGCATCATCTGGCCCCATGGTCCTGACAAGTTGGATCTATCTCTGAGCCACCTTAATTCCCAATCCAATGGAAGTTGAGGTGGATGGATCCCTTCTTTTCCTTGACATTCTCGTCTCTAGAATGAATGATGGTTTCGTTTCTCACCAAGTTTTTCGCAAAAAAAGTCACACGGAACAATACCTTCATGTTAGCTCTCATTGTTTTCCTGCTCAAAAATTTGGTGTTCTCATCACCTTGGCTACCCAGTTTCTGAGAATCTCTGATGAAAACCACCTAGAGCAGGAAAAATCTCATCTCCTTGAATTTTTTAAAATTAACGGGTACAAGAAAACTCAGAGGCTCAATACCTTTCAAGGAGTCTGTAAAGGACCTTTTATTGATCATATCTTGAAGGTTCATCTCTCGTATATTCAAGGGACCACAGATAGGATTACCCATATCCTTAGAAGGAATAATGTGTCCTCTTTGTTCAAACCTCTAAGGACCATTAGAAAATCACTTGGTTCGGTTAAGGACCCTATCGACCCGAAGGACATGAAAGGAGTTTACCTAGTTCCATGCTCCCACGGTATTCCTTATAGTGGAGAAACGGGTCGATCAATTAACCAGAGGATCCATGAGCACGCTGCAAACATAAGACACAATTGTTCCCACTCTTCGGCTCTAGCTGAGCATGTGGAGAAATCCAAACACTATGTTTGTATTAAGGATTCCAAAGTCATTGCTAGGGTTGATTATTTCCACCCTAGAAAGCTTTGGCAGGCGATCGAAATTGAAAGGAATGCTAGAAATCTCATCAGAGACAATGGTTGGAAATTGAGTAAGAGTTGGATTCCAACCCTCTCCTTATGATCCTCTTGTCTTTGTCTTCCTTGTATTTTTTGTCCCTCCTCGCCCCCCTTTTCTTTATATATTTTACCTTCTTATTATTTAACATAATTATAATAATTCTCTATCTCTAAGTACTTTATTTTAAAGTAAATTCCCTCCTCTCATTTTCTTTATATATTGATAGCATATATTATCCCTTATCTTTATTAATTTCCTAGCTCTATTTGAACATAATTAATACTATTGAACTCTTAATTGCGTCATTAGCATACAATATTTTGAATCTAACTCTTACCTCCTCATTGTTTCATTAACATATAATATTTTAAATCTTAAGTCCTCTTTACCTTATTCTTTATAGTATATCATAGATCTAAACTTCATTAGTATTTAATATTTTTATAAACTCCTAACCACTATTGTTAGTGATATTTATAGGTTCTTCTTAACCATCTTATTAATTTTTGGAGTATTCTTAACAATACTAATCTATAATAATAAATAATTCCTATCCCATTTAGAATATTTTGAATCCTACTCTTAACCACTCTTAACTTTATAAACTCATTATTAATTAAAATTATATAACAACTATTTTTATTTTATTATTATATAATCTCCCATTATCGTATTATAGAACTTATTCTAACTTTCTTAACAACTTATTACTATTATTTATCATAACAACTAATTTATAACTATATTTAAAACAACTAAAATAATAAATAATTCCATTCTAACCTTTTAGAATTTTTATTTACCTATTTAACTAATCTCCAAGGCTGTTTTTCAACGGCTAGTTTTTCAACCGTTATTTTTCAATAGTTAGTTTTCAACGGCTAGTTTTTCAACCCTTATTTTTCAACAGATAGTTTTCAACAGCTAGTTTTTCAACAGCTAGTTTTTCAACAGCTAACTTTGAGCTATGATGCATTCTTGTTATTTATTCTTAACAATTGTATGATTTTTTCACCTTGTTCTGATTCGATTCGAAAAACATTTATCTACAGCTAATTAGGTTTTCAGAACAGTTACACCACCAAAACAAAAATGGAAAGGGAAGCTGCTGATTTTTACTGGAACGATTTTCCTGAGGACTTGCAAAGGAAGATATTTGCGTGGTTACCCGCAGAATTTGTCTACAGGTATCGGAGAGTGTGCCAAGAATGGAACGCCATTCTTTCATCTAAATTCTTCTTAACTAGTATATAGGCAGAGACACCCAGCAACCAGCAACCATGTTTGCTACTCTGCTATTCGAGTGCAGAAATTCCTTGTCTGGCTTTCGATTTCTACAAATGGACATGGAAACACTGCTTCTCCCTTGGTTTCCTAACAGAGGAACTAGGTCCCCGCGTCGGCGCTGTTGAAGTCACCTGTAGATCATCAGCGGCAGGCTTACTCTTGGTGAACTTCAAGATCCTTCTACAAACGTATGTGCACCCCGATATTCGCGGTTGCAATCCTTATACGGGGACTTCAATCGAGCTTGCCCCCATGTCATTGATAACGACCATTATCGATAAGTCAATCGTGGTTGATGGCGACGGGCAACCGGAAGACATTTTTAAAGTGGTGGTGTTGGGGCAAGCCGGCAGGGCGGC
>APFE030256435.1:13004-64290 GCA_000404065.3 Pinus taeda
CTACTACACATGACAGGTGAAATGCATACTAAAAAGTCCTTCTACAGGGTGTGATGACCGAGAATAGACAAGTAGCAGAGACATTTTGCTAAGTGGATGATCAAGGAATCTTCTAGAAACTTCTCATATGACACTTGCCTCTCAGAATTCGCCCAGGGATGAGCAAGAGATCAATGAAATCTCCAAGTGGAGCCAAGAACTATCAGTGGAATGACACTAATCAAAAACCCAGAGTTGACTCACACCTATGCAAATATCTATATTGGATCCCTCATCCCAGAGATCCAGAGGTTGGGGGTTGGAATATTGTATCTTGTAAGGAAGTGTTGTTGGTTTCCTGGTGTAATATCATAGTGTTGGGTGATCTAAGCTTTTCATGAGGTGAAGAAGGGCTTTCATGCTGAGAGGATGACGCTGGGTCAGAACAATTTGTTGTAATCCTCTTTGCTTTTCTTGATATTAATAAAGCTATTCAAGTTTTCCTCCACATTCTTGTATGTTTGATGATATATGCATTTGTGTGGTCAATACATATCTGGTCTTGTATTGTTTATGATTGTAGATCTCTGTTCTTCGATAGTATTATGCTACTTTGATTCCACAGGTGCTCTTTGAAGCTGGGCAGACGAAGAAGGAGCAGCGAAGATCTATCAAAAGGGAGAGGAACCAAGCAAGGAACCAAGCGCAAGACTGAGGTTGGTGTCCTTTGTTCCCCTCTTGTATACTTCTTGTAAAGGAAAACGAAAGTGGTTTTAGTTTGTTTGTTTCTAAGATAGCTACCAGTCTTAGTGGGACTAGTAGCTCCGAGTGGACACTAGATTTCCCGATAACATTGATCTAGGCTTGACCTCCTCTCCTGGTGGCCCTAGGCTACCTTAAACTTGAATGTGGAAAAATCACATACAGAAGTGCCTCTTTGCCTCTATAACCTATTCCCTTATGTTTAGAGCCTCCCAATCATCTAGGAGCACCTTTTTATTCTCCCCATTTGGTTGAATTTTGCTCAAGTTATGAGAGAAACAATTTTCCCTAGTAATCCTCCACTAAAACTAGAGGAACTCCAGTTAGCTTCGCTAATTTTGGAGTTAAGGCCAAATTTGGGGGCACCGTCGAACACACAAATTAACTACAAGTTTAACTGGTGGATTAATTAATGTTAAGTGTGGTTAATTAATAACTAATTGTGCTTAACCCAAATCCTGCACGGTTATCTAACCGTAACCTTGACGATCTCACAATGGAGGTCAAAAGTTGTGGGTTCATGGTCTGTTGACGCCAGATGTTAATTGTAACCATGACCTTAACTACCCACCGAAAGTTGCGTTCACATGGGACATTAACCCTCACTGTCGTGGTGTATTGTGTTGTCCACCGTTTGATAACGTTAACCGTGCAGTGGTGTTAACCCGAACTATTGGAGCATTCACATGGGGAGGGTTGGCCTTGCCAACCCCCAAACTACTAGTGGTTACTAAACAAAATTATGTTGAAACCGTTTTATGTTAAGAACTAACACGTAGTGGAGATGGTTACGAGATTTGGCTTGTAGAGGGGAGGTCATAGAGTCGAACCCCAACACCTCCATAAAAATTTTTAATGACCTCTAAGAGGTAACGTGGCAACCTCTGGGCTTGCCACGTGTCACCCTCTCATTGGTTCACCTCATCTATGCATACCTAATAACAAGATGCCACTTGTCAACTTATAATTTTCCCACCTGTACAAGAATATTCCAAGGAATATTCTCCTTGCTGGTTGGGCTGTATGGATGCCCAGTCAGCATCCTAGTCAACCTATACCAAAATTTTGTCTATTTGGTGAAACAATCAATGGTCTCTGACTTCCTCATACGAACTCCGTTTTGAATGAAACGTGTTGCTTGGGATCGTATTACTGAGATGGACGCGATCATTCAACTTTTGAGTGATTCTGGGCACTTTGATTTTTGAGCTAATTCTTGTCCCTAATCCAGATTCCGATTACTCCTTCCCACTGATAGGCTTTTGGACCCAGAAAAGATGGTTATCTTATGAGAGTTGAATACTCTTCTCTTTCCCCAGTTCTATCAATTGTTTATGCTTGAAAAGTCTCCATGAAAACCACTTGGGTACACCAACATGCCTTGCATTGCAAATGGCTATGTCTCTCAACCACTGTTCTCCTTTCGCTACTGACCCAATCAAACACTTGATGGACACTTTCTGGCTGCAAAATACCTCTGTTGTACCACATCAATCCCTGGGTTCTTGGAAAACTGATACAATCTGATAGCTTTCCCACAAAGAATCTTGGCGTCAACACATACAATGATCTACAATGGCTGCAATTTTTTGGCATATCGGCCACTTTCGGTTCTTGCCTCTATCATCCTCCATTTCAACATGCTACAAATGTCATGATTTTAGAGTTAAGGCTAAGCATGATCCTCTTGCTCAAGAATGAACCTTCCAAAGTACTACAACATCTTGTCACAAATACAGCCATTAAATGGAAAAACACATTATGCAAGAAATGCAAATCTACGACCTCTTCTTTTTCTCCTTCAAAACAACAATTGTCACATCAAGTAACATCGCCATGTACTCTTTCATCTTGGTGTACAAACCATTGACTGACACAAGTCGACAAAACATCATTGACTAAACATAAGTCGACAAAACATCATCGACTAAACATAAGTTTGTAGAATTGAGGCTTCTGTGATCCATCATAATTGTAAAGAGAGCTTCAGCATAAATCACATCAAAAAGATCATTGTCGACGCGTTTCGAACCAACCAGTGTGGTTCATCGTCAGCACGAGTTGAAGGAACAGATCAGGCCTAGCAAGCTAAATATACTGAGCAGAGACTCCAACGGCTACCTAACGGCTATATTTGACTTGGACCTAGGTCATAATTATATTATTAATAAAATTAATTTAATTATCATTTTTCATAATATTAAGGTAATAATATTTTAATTCCTTGAGATAAGAGAAATTAGGTTATATTGGTAAATATAATCTAATTATTAAATATAATATTTTTAAGAGCTGATATTATTAAAAGAAAATTATTTGTTTAAATAAATTAAAGGTTATTAAAATTTTTTATTTTACCTAGGTCATAATTATATTATTAATAAAATTAATTTAATTATCATTTTTCATAATATTAAGGTAATAATATTTTAATTCCTTGAGATAAGAGAAATTAGGTTATATTGGTAAATATAATCTAATTATTAAATATAATATTTTTAAGAGCTGATATTATTAAAAGAAAATTATTTGTTTAAATAAATTAAAGGTTATTAAAAAAAAAAAATTATTTTACTATTGTATTAATAATTTTGAAAGAATAATTTAGGTTATATATTATTAAATCTAGTCCTATAATATTATATTTCTAGAAATAAGAGATATTAGGAATAAAATAAATGAGCGAAAAGAAATTTAATTTTCTTGAATAACATGTTAATGGTTATTTGAAAGTTACTTTTAAATTATTTCCTTAGAAAGAAATAATTTTAAGTTATATATTATATATGTTTTATTTAAGTTATATAAGTTAAATTATATATTCATCTTGAGTATATATATGTTTTATTTAAAAATTATTAAAATTCTAATTCTTTCGAGATATACTATATATCTATATAAGCTATCATTATACTACTTAAACTAGATCCGATAATACATCCTAAATTAGATATACTAATCAAACTAACCTAAGGAATAAACTGCTAAAACCGGACAAGGGCCTATATCAGGGAAAATAATAAATCCGATTAGTACCTAAAACGAAAAAAGGAAAAAAGAGAAGAACACAACGATGCCAACGAAAAATAAACTCGAAAAGACTAAACGAAACACATACAGAGGAAGCACCTCGCATGGCCAGAGGGGCGGGGGGCGGGGGGGGAAGAGACCCTAAGCCGACAGGGCAGGGATCTAACTCCTACTTACCTTCCAACTATCATCTCTGTTGAGATTGATGGGTCTCCGCTCAATTTCAATAGCTTCCCTTAACTTGCGATGATGGTATCGATCTACTCTCGCAATGACTTTGGCCTCCTCTATGCAGACATGATGCTTAGTCTTGTCCGCATGTTCTGCTAAAGCTGAGGACTTAGTTCTTCCGTGCCTCAGGTCCGCTGCATGCTCACAAATTCTCTGGTGGATGGAGCGCCCTGTTTCCCCTATATAGGGTGTCCCACAAGAGCAAGGAATCAAATAAACACCCTTCATGTCTTTGGGGTTAACAGGATCCTTCACATACCGCAGGGAATTACGAATGTTTTTGAGGGGCCTGAAGGTTGAGGGAATATCAAACTTTCTAAGGATCCGAGCAATCCTATCCGTGGTCCCTTCGATATAAGGAAGATGGACACCTAGATGACGTTCCTTAGGCTCTTTCTTAATAAACGCTTTTTTGGAAGCTGTAAGGAAAGCCTTCCGACCAAGGTGCCTGCTATATAAAAATTATTAGAATTTTAATAATTTTTAAATAAAACATATATAATATTAACTCAAGATGAATATATAATTACTTATATAACTTAAATAAAACATATATAATATTAACTTAAGATGAATATATAATTACTTATATAACTTAAAATTATTTCTTTCTAAGGAAGTAATTCAAGCAATAATAATTTAAAAGTAATTTTTAAATAACCATTAATATTAAGTTATTCAAGCAAATTAAAATTCTTTTAATATTCGCTCATTTATTTTATTCCTAATATCTCTTATCTCTAGAAATATAATATTATAGGACTAGATTTAATAATATATATAACCTAAATTATTCTTTCAAAATTATTAATGCAATAGTAAAAAAAATTTAATAACCATTAATTTATTTAAACAAATAAAACATTTTCTAATAACCATTAATTCATTTAAACAAATAAATTTCTTTTATAATATCAGCTCATAAAAATATATTATTTAATACGAACCTAATTTCTCTTATCTCAAGGAATTAAAAAATATTATATTTAATAATTAGATTATATTTATCAATATAACCTAATTTCTCTTATCTCAAGGAATTAAAATATGATATTATTACCTTAATATTATGAAAAATAATAATTAGATTATTTTATTAATAATATAATTATGACCTAGGTCCAAGTCAAATATAGCCGTTAGGTAGCCGTTGGAGTCTCTGCTCAGTCTATTTAACTTGCTAGGCCTGATCTGTTCCTTCAACTCGTCCCTGACGATGAACCACACTGGTTGGTTCGAAACGCGTCGACAATGATCTTTTTGATGTGATTTATGCAGAAGCTCTTTTTACAAAACAAAAGAAATTAAAAGATTATAAAAAGAACAACAAAGACTGTTGAATGTGATAGCACGACTTCGACAACAAATCAGGGTTTTGAAAATGGGAAAGAGAGCAAAAAGGACCTTGGGGGTAAGACATGCAACCACTTCGGTGAAACCCCTAAAGATAAAGGTTAGGAAGACTCAAGTCTAGCTTGCCGTTCAAAACCAAAAGGAACAGCATTCAACTGTTGCCCATGTTGAAGTGCAAACAGATGATATATCGGCTTGTGACAAAGAAGTTCAGACAGAGGCACAACCCTCTGAAGGAATACGAACCATAAACACGAGACGATGCAATAAGAAGATTCAAGTAAACCTTCTGCTTACAACTACCATGTGGGACAGTGATCCGAGGATAGTAACCCTACGAGAGGGTTTGATGCAAGCTCAGCAAGCAGTAGAAAAACTTACAGAACAAACGGTTTCTCGAGAAAAGTATGAAGAATTATAACAGCAGCTAAGGGATGTCAATTTATCCAAAAGTGAGGCCTTTGAAGGATGGTGAAAGGAAGAAGAAAGAGTCACAAAGGTAACTCATAGGTTAGATGTAGTTATCAAACAAATGGATACCCTATGCAAATTAATACTATTGATGTTTTCATAAATTGTTCTAAGCACTATGGAGTAAAGGTTCAGGGATTATTATGCAAGTTCTATTTGCATAACCTTGTGTTAGATCAGGAAATAGAGTAGAATCTCAGCCCTTTCATTGGGGATATCCAAGTACATGCATTTATTTCATTTGGGGTTAATCAAATCAAATGGCTTAAAGCCTATAATGCTTTCCAAAGACAAGGAAATAGCTTAGACTTATGGGTAAGGGTTGAGCCTAGAGACCCATTACAGTTGTGGAATAAACATAGGAACCTCATGAGGACACCGGGTGTGATTGAAGCATTAGGACCCATTCATACAACAATCAATTGGCAAGGGATAGAATATTTTTTTACTATCAAAGACCTTGCCATTGCAGATGGTAAATTTCGATATCAAACTTCTAATCTGAATATCCAACTCAGGGAACCATTTAATTATGAGAAATTTAAGTTAGTCGTTGATCGCTTGAGCCTCTATGGTGATATTATTTTGAGGGACGGGCCATCTTGGTTAGGTTGTAGGTTCCGCAGTCTGGTTATTTGGCACCTTGCACCTAGATACCAAGCCTTGTATGAAATGCCTAAGGGTCAGACAGGACATCTTTTTGAACACCTAGCTAGGCATCATGGTTGTAGACCACCTCATGAGATCCCTTCTCCAACCTACTCTCTCACTGCCTTACATGTCAACTACAATGTTTTGATGAGGGCATGAAAAATGGTAAGCAGGGGGGTGTGTGGAGTACTGAAGAAGGTATGTTTTTATCATTTATTTTGTCATATTTTCTTTAAAACTCATAACCTCTTTGCATCACGAACTAGGTAGATAATAAGAAATTATGACAAAATCTATGAGATTTATATGCAGCGCAAAACAACTAATAATTGCCATTTTCTTATGCAGGAAAAGAAGAAAACGAAAGATTGTCATCCCAAAGGAAAAGACAGGACAAAGTTAACTGTTGTCCCTTTGGTAGAGAACCACATGCAAACAAGGCGATCCAAATTAGAGTGTATCATCCAGGAAAGGGAAAAGGAGATATCAAATCAACGCAAGAGAACAAGATGATAACTGAGAATTAACAATCTGGTGAATCCCTCAGGATCCTTTGATCCTGAGGGATCGCTATCTTAACGACTTTTGCATCATTGATGTCTCCGCTCGACTATTATAAGAAGGGGCAGCACTACTAGCCCAGGGGACTACTTGTTGTTACTTTTACGCAATTCTCCTTTTTATTTGAAACTTTTATCATCGAATCCCATTGAAGAGTGATCCATTGTAACTCTGTTTTGATGTTTTAATATAAATCTGGTTGTTGTTCCATCTCTGATTCTGTAGTAATCTCAAGCAATGTGTCCCTGGTGGCTAAGGGCCTGGCCCTGGTGGAACACTTGCTCTTGCACCATTATTTCTAATTCGTGTGTGGTTTTCATTATTAGCTATGTTCAGTAATCTGATGTGTTTTGCTATTTTACATCACAGTTCCGTTATATTTTATTTATGCTCAACTGAGTAATGTTGTTCTCTGTGACATAAATGTTGTGTTGTTCATTCTAACTTTGTAACACATTTTTGTTCCTTTAACCATTGATATAACATTGTTGTTCCTTACAGAATATTATTGTTGTTCAATTACAGAGTAACCATGCTATAACATTCATAAGTTGGTATTACTGTATTCATCTACGGTTTACACTTAATCGCAATTGTTTTTCAGCTGGCATTGCTATTCCATTACGAATTACAATCGTTGTTCTTTATAACTAAGATTGATACTTGTTGTATCGAAGTCATATTACTGTTCCTTTTAATATTAAGCATGTTGTGTGTGATATTTATCTTGGTTCATTGTACATTAATATTTGACTCTAGTTGTTGTTCTATATTTCATTTCTGATTAGCTTTCACTCTATTTCCATTTGCTTTCCAATTTATCTTTAGAGTAAAGATTGTTATCTGATTCCTGTACAATACAATTGCTGCGTTTATTTTCGTAGACTAAGGTTTTGCTATTCAATCTTGTTTATAAGACTAGTTGTTGTTCCATTTCATGTTATTTGTATTATCATTGCTTTGGTGTGTAGGACAATCTGAGACTATAGTGAGCATTGACACTTGTTGTCTAGTTCTCAGAGTGATTATCTTTTCCTTGATTATCTTTAATTGCATCAATTTACATAGGGATGAGTTACCATTACTGTACCCTTGACTGATAAATATCTATAGTTTTCTGTGTGCATGATTTGAGTTTTAAGGCGCCTTTCTGTAAGTAGATCTTGTTTCAAGCATCCATTTACTCTTGTATTTATAACACTATACTACTAGCATTACTCTGACAAATGACTGCCTCAAACTGAGTACACTCCTTGAGATAACAAATCATTCCTAGATTGATAAGTTAATGTAGGGTAAATAGAGGTGAAAAAGTCCCTTTTTATTGTGTGACACTCATAAAGACTCTTAAATTTCTATTTGACTTATTTATCCACATGTAACTTTTCATATCCTACATATGACTTTTGGACTTCCACACATTAAATTTTGTCCTTTTCAAGAGAATAAATCATTACATTACACATAGTGATGTGGCAAGACACATGTACACATATTGACCATTGTGATGACACTTTAACAAGTCACAACTTGACGATGATGACATGGACTTCATGATGAGGTGGCAATGTCAAGTTGCCCTCTTTACACTATGTCTTTGACTTCTTCATGATATATATGATCAATATTTCATGTTCACCCTGCAAATGGCCTTGGGTCAGCATTGGAATCTTTTGAGTCATCATGTGATGTGTTGTTTCTATCACGTACCTCTATATTCTTCATGTATTTGTGATGATTCTTCGTTATGCTTCTTCTTTGCAAGTGATTCATTTTTCCTTCTCCTTGTTATCTTCCTTGAGCATCACAATATCATGATGCGAAGGTATTATTTCCAATGAATATAGCCCATGACAAAGAAAAAAAAATCTTTCACTCATCTATTATACCTCTAATTTTCTCATGGAAGAAATTTCTTATAGAGGCATAAGAAAACACTTGAAAAAGAAGGGTTTTATGAGGAGGTAACAATTGAATTAAATGATGGCTTAAGAAAGCACCATTGTTCAGTGTCACCACACCATGCAATGTAAAGAAGGGGATCTTCAAGGTCCAGTGTAGTGGGCAAGTACAAGGAACAATGTTGATAACCTTGTTGAATAAGTCCGTGCAGTGTGCTAGGATCAAAGGAGTAAGAGAAAGTGAAAGCACAGTTAAGAAGAAAAGTGAGCAAGGGATAACCCTACTATTTACTAAAAGTGCTCCATGTGCTTAGGAAGAGAGAGAGGTACTTATTGGGCATAGGGTATAGTCACAAGAGACAAAGGGGGAACAACTATTGCTTTACAGTGCGCCATGCACCAGAGGGGCTCAGTGAGGGTGTAGAGCACAATGACAATGGAAAAGGATGCCCAAATGTTGCTTGAAAGTGTGCTATGTGCTTTTAAAGAGACATAACATTTTTATTTTTCCAAAGTGCACTTTTGAAAGGAGATAAGATATTTTTTCTTCCAAAGTGCACCCAAATGATCCTTGTTTTCTTTAAGTGCACTCAGAAGGTTCTTGCTTTCCAGGGTGCTCAAATGGCCCTTACTCTTTTGAAGTCTGCCTTATTCTCCTAGAGTGTGATTTTCACTATGTGTTTGAGTGTTCTCACTGTGAGTTTGGATTGTGCTCACTATGATTTTGGAGTGTTTTCATTGTGATTTTGGAGTGTTCTTAGGTTTGGGAGTGCTAAGTTCTCTACAACAGTGATTTATTGTTCATCTAGAATGCACTTTTCAATTAGGAAGATAGTAGAAGGTTCGATCACTTTGCCTAGGAAGTAATAATGCACAATGAGAGGGATGGGAAATTAGAAAAGAATAATTGCATAAGCTTGAGTGGGATTTCATCATTGAGTCCCATGAATAGGTTGTGCTAATCTCCTAGTAAGAGGGCTAATGCCTTCACAACTTTCATTGGCAAGAGGACTAGGAAGAGCTCCAAAAATCATTAAGTGTGGGACCAACAGAGTAAGAGAGGGGAAGCATAGGAATATGAATCGAAACATCAATCACAAACAAGAATTCCATTGGTACAATCTATGGGAATGCACAGGACTGATGAACAACAATCACATTTTCACAAATTGTAAGTGTGACAGTTAAAATGCCACATTGCAACATTTATAATACAATTTACGATAGGATGGTTGACTATAACCAGAAAGTGCGCTAGGCTATAGGAACGTGTAGAGAATGTATTATTATGATATATAAGACCATCTAATTCTTAAAAGAGTGCCAAACATAACTGTATTTATTTGCAAAGGTTCCATACGCATAAGAGTGAAAATAGTTAGAAGTCACTCTTATGACAGTAAGAAAACATGAAAACGATACATGGAAAAGCTAAATAAATTTGAAAAAACATATTCTAGAGCAAAGATAACATGAAAACAACACTTTTTAAAGCGAAAGCAAGAAAAAATGACAACTGCAATGTGAAAGTGACACTTTTGAAAACAAAGGTGCACAAAAGCGACAATTGGGAAGACTGACTAAAATGAAAGTACAATTTCAAATGAAGTGAGGGAGATTGTTAATGGAGAATATGCACTCACTGTTGACATATTTTATTCACTTTGTAGGCACTATCTTGACGGATTGCTCTATACCTATCAATCTTTCATAAAAGAGGTGGGTTTATGAACTCATTGAGGATTGAGCATGTATGAGCAAGTGAAATAATTAGTTAGAGACCAAGAATAATACTTAAACAATTAGAAACATATCAACTGAAAATGAAGTGAATATGGATGAAGGATCATTAGATCATAAGTAGGCTCAAAAATTCAAATGTGGGTAAAATTTTGGAGGGTGTTGATCACAGTGTCAACACTTGGTGACACACTGGTAGAACTCTAACTTCTTGGTTTAGGTTCCACCTTTAAGTGCAAGGCCTCAATATTTCAAGAAGTATTGATTTTCCATATGGATCACTTTTGGCTTCCCCACTTATCCTCATTAAATATATTGTCTCTTTTTTTCCTTTCTCAAATTCAAACATATTAACATGAGACTAGTCACACCTCAATTATTTCGATAGGGGAGAAGGATAATATGTATACAATATTTTTTAAGAACATTCCCCAGTGTTTCTCTGCTACTGGTGAGCCTGGTCAGTACCCCATTGAAGTCACCTTAAGGAATCAGAAACATTGCATCCTTCCATAAAGCATGTTTAGTACCTCAACGAAGTTTCTTTCTTCACCTCTCTACACAGGAATCCTTTCACTTCTTCATCTCTTTATTTAATTACTAATAGGATCTACAAACACACTTATTTATTTTTATGGTGGAAGAGGGATCCTCACATAGTGCTAACTTATTGAGAGAATAAGAAGTTGTTTCCTTGTTTTAAGGGATTTGAAAGATAACCATAGTTAATATGCTCATTTAAAGTTTTTCTCCTTTCCCTTCTCTACTTGATTGAGTCGACACATCAGAACACCATTTAATTCAAGGTTGAGTAAGAAGGGAATATCCTAATAAATATATAGTCTCAGTAGTTCGACTAAAGGATTTATATCTAGAACGAATAATATTTTCCATTTAGAAATCATTGATTTTAAACATATTTAAACCCAAATAGAGAAGAGGTAACAAAAAAGCCAAGAATTGTTCCTCATTACAATCTTTGTTTTCAAAATTTTCCACATTGTCTTTTGCGCCAAATAGAAGAATATTCCATGCAAAGTCCTATTAAACCAAACATGGAAGAATAGACATAACAAACAATGAAACAAAATCAAAAGATAAAGAAAATGGAGAAGTGGACTAAAATAAACATACACACAAAAATGGGAAAGAAAAACAAATGTGGAGACTAGATGGAGAGTAAATGAAGGATTACTTTGTATGGGAAACTAATATGAAACTAGACCTACTCCTAACCTAATTAGCTAGAAGTTCAAGTTTAAGTGTAATCAAAATTTCCAATGCAGCTAGCGTAACTACTCCCAGCCTACAATTACAAAGATACAAGCAATTATAACTAATATAAAACTATGTGCAAAATAAAATATAAGCACTTGAATATATTGCATAATAGATTGAAGGCCTTTGCTATATGTAGAAATATGTGTCATGAAAACCAACTTTAAGCAACCTGTCACCTTACCTTTTCGATGAGAACGATAATCGAAGAAACCTCAAAATATTATTGCGAGTTCACCAATATTTGTATTATCTCGCTTGGATAACATACCAAAATATTAAAACTTATTGTTAGCATAAGGGCTTGCAAGGTAAGATGCCTCAAAATATCTATAGATTGGATCATGAAACTCAAAGCCATCATCTTAAAAAACCTAAAATCCTTGACAAGATGATTTCCCAATTAAAGGCATGGAATCGGGATGAGACTCATGTAAGGGAAAATGAATTCGATCATATTCAGATGGCTTGTCAAGATAGTGAGGACCTAAGATAACCATCCGCAAAGGTTGAAGTGCCTCAAATTCCTAACAAGTATCTGAATAGTGGGACGATAAATAATAAATATCAATTGATACAAAACAACTATCATATGATATACTTGTAGGAGAATGATTAGTTGAATGATGGTTACTAGGAACAAAATTATGATTAGATTGAATGATTAAGGCATACGATTCTCGATTGGTGGACAAAAAATATAGATAAACCTGAATAGATTTACAATTTTTTTGAAGAAAACAATAATATTCCTTACATGTGGTATGTAATACACCATTTCCTTTCAACTGGTTACAAACTAAATCAACACCACAATCATGGAAAAAATTAAAAAGGAATGTCGGTATATAAATATGTGAAACCAATTAAGATGGAATGGGTGAAAAAGAGGAACTTGATTCACCATATATATCAAGAATTCACTAACACTTGAGAGGACATATGGTGACATGAAGAAAATGATTAGGATTATAACATTCAAAAGAAATCTTAGGAGCTAATTATTTTCAAAGGAATCTCATAGATATCAGTCATTTGGCCAATGATAATCTTTAAAATTATTAACTTCACATATTTGTGCCTCAATAACTTGTATACACACCAAACCCAAGTTTGATACAAGATATTTGCATGGAGATGAACTAACTAAATAGAATATTCAACCCAATGAGAAACCAAATCTTTAAAGGTAAAGGAGATATCTTGAAAATACTGAATATATTTCAAGACAGGATTTGAATTCAGTGAAACCATGCAAAGAATAGAATTTTGTGGAAAATCCAGATCTAACATAGTTCGAGGACCTTATCAAGGTCGTGAGAACCTAACATAACCATCAACGTAAGCTGAAGTTCCTTAACTTCCTGACAAGTCCCAGAACTTTCAAGGATTGTAGAATTACATTATAAAGATTGAATCAGATCTTGCATGGTTTGTGGATAGCTGCTACCAATAATTTTTACAAGAACAATACTATATGTATGGAAACCATCTACATCCTTTATTTGATTAGACTGTTCATTTTTAACAAATAGATTATTCAAGTCAAAATATTCTTCTGGTTGAACATCTAAGGATGGATGGATTGGATGAATCTTATGAGTAACATGAACTAAATAATTTTACTCATGCAAGAATGGAAATGATAAGGGATGGAATGGATAATTGATGAGTTTATTACCTTTTTCCTCATCATGGATGACCTCACTACCTTATTGCAGTTCACAAATATGCCCATTGGATGGTTAATTTGAAGATCATAATGTATCTTCATCACAAGTTAATGCATTACAAAAAATAAGGCACAAGGGATAATGAATTGAAGAATAAGTTTCCATAAGAAAATCTTCTTTAACCAAATGATATTAGGTATCTTTGAAATCAAAATCTTCTTGAAAAGTCAAAATATCAGTAGATTCATTTGGTCATTCACCGTCATATACATAAATGGAATAATCATTTTAAGAATGATGGGTTCCCAAGAATTCATATTGATTACGAAAATTGATTTCATTTAATTTAATACCAATATTACTAGATTGAATATCAGTGAATAATGGAGAAGAACCACCTTTGCATAGACAACTTTGAAAAAGAGAAAAATATCAAAATAATATTCACCTTCTTACTTCTATATGTGTGAAATGTGACTACATTGTGTTTGATTACAACTTGCATTGGAAAAATGAAAATCAGAAGAGTTCGAAAGGGACTAATCAAGTGGATAGAGGGGAAAGGGATGGTGAGAAAGATATGATAGAAGATGACAGGTATTTAAATAAGATTCAAGCCTGAGATTATGAGTATTAATATAATATTGATAAATCAAGGGATTTTATCTCACCTTAGGCTCCACAAACCATTCTGAATTATCCTTAGTTAGATCAAGATCATGGGAAGTATATGATGGTTGAGAAGATGGATTAGGAATTTGATTTGCAAATTTCCCAACTTGATCATTAATACATATAGTCACCTTGATTGGTATTGGAAAAGGAGGAAGACAAGGAACAAAATGAATAGTAGGTTCCTCCTATAAAATCAGAGGTGTCTCATGATTTACAAATGTTGGGAGAACAAGATCAGGGGGCTTAGACTCACTATGTAAAGATATTTGAATCAAAATTTCAAACTTCCTTTAGAGGAAATCCCAATTTGTATCTTCTCTAGGAAACTCAACATAGTTGAAGCAATAAATTAGAAAAATCCTCAGTTGACTCATTGTGGTACATTCTTAGTTGATTATTCCTTTTAAGAACATTATGGTAATCATACCTGTCAAAATCTTGATGAATATCCTTAAGGAATTGATCAAATGAATGGATGGAAGCAAATGGTAGGGTATGACACCATCAGTTAACTCATCCTTCAAAGGTGAGGAAGAAAAGAACATGAGAAATATGTTCATCCTTGATTCCATGAGATTCACAAAACTTGAAAAATTGAAAGAAATGATCGGTTGTGGATATATCACCCTCATCATCATACTTCAATCAAGACAAGTCATAAATTTGTTTTGAAGAGATGAAATTTTTTACCAGGGGATAAGTTAGAATTTTTTTTTGAGATTATGATTTGAGGATGAGCCATTTAAGATATGAGATCCAAAATAGACTCAATGGGCATATCTTGTCATTTGGCCCTCCTTCTAGCTTTATAATGTTGACAGTACTAGATACCTCCAACATAGATGGGATCATCCTGTCGTGAAGTCTCAATTAGAGCTCACATTGTTTGGAATAGGAGCCCAAACTGGAGTATTGACCCAACCACCATAACCTAAGGTTTAACTTTGTTTTAATGAATAACCTAAGCGATTATACACATCCTTTGAATAAGAAAGTAACTTGACATTGTGGAACACCAATTACAATGTGTAAGAGGAGACCTTCATGAGGGGAGATAAAAGTGAACCTCTCAAAGGAAAGTAATAGTATTATTCTAAGAGAGGCACAAGAGAGAAAAATAAATATCCATTAGTTATCTAGCGAAATAGTTCACATAGACAAAATGATCATTAAATAAAATACAATATATATTCAACTAGATAAGTACCAAATCCAATGAAATAGTTCAAATTCCTTAGTACATATAAATGTAACATATACCACAAACATCCAAAGAATAGTCTTAAAACATTTGTGATACATTAATGGGAGTATCTTGGCTCAATGAGCTTCATTATTAGATGAAATATCCAAGTACATAGCTAAAATAGTTAGGCACTAGTTCCAATAGTGGAACATTACATCACTTATTCCTTCTCCAAAGAACAACTTTCTATCCTATTGCAAGTTAGGGAAGCCAAGACTAGCTCTCCAAAGCCCAAGCCTCCAAAAAATCCTTTTAATTGAGGTATAAGGTTTCTTTTATAATAAGAGGAATGAACTTTCATATCCCCATAACTCTTGAACTACCTGCATGACTCTTAGACTTCCAATATCTATATGACTTTTGGACTTATCCTAAAGACTCTTAAACTTCTATTTGACTTATTTATCCACATATCATTTTTCATATTCCACATATGACTTTTGGACTTCCACACACTACATTTTCTCCTTTTCTTGAGAATACATCGTTACATTCCACATGGTGATGTGGCAAGGAACATGGACAGATATTGACCATTGTGATGACACTTATAGAAGTTAGAACTTGAAAATGATGATATCGACTTCATGATGAGGTGGCAATGCCAAGTTTCCCTATTTGTTTCTATTTCTTTGACTTCTTCATAATAGATCTCATTATTACTTCATCTTCCCCCTCTAAAGGGTCTTGGATCAGAATTGGAATCCTTTGAGTCATCATGCAATGTCTTCTTTCTATCATGTTACTAGATCTACTCCATGTCTTTTTCAAGGTTCTTCTTTATGCTTCTTCTTACATGTGCTTCATTGTTCCTTCTCCTTGCTATAGTTTGTAAGCATCACCTTGTCATGGTGAGAAGGTATTCTTTCCAATCAAGATAAACCATGACAAAGCAAAATTAGCATTTAAATTTAAAAGAATTGAGAAAGAAGGACTTGATGAGGAGGACACAGTTGAATTCAATGGTGGATTAGAAAGGCACCACTTTTCACACTGACTATTCCATATGCTATAAATAAGGGGATATTTAAGGTCCAACACATCAGGCGAGCGCAAGGGAAAAGGTTAAAAAGCTTGTTGATTAAGACTATGCCATTTGCTAGGCTCAAAGGAGTAGGAGACAATGAAAGTGCAGTTGAGCTAGATAGTGAGCAAGGGTTAACCCCATTATTTAATAAAAGTCTACCATGCCCTACAGAAAGATAGAGAGGGGCCACTTTGGCATAGGGCATAATCACAAGAGACAAAAGAGAAACCATCGTTTCTTAACAGTGCATCGTGTGCCAGAGAGGCTCATTGAGGGTGCAAGGTGCAATAATAGTAGACAAGGATGCCCGACTATTGCTTGAGAGTATTATATTCACTTTAAAGAGACAAAGGGTCCTCATTTTTCTAAAGTGCACTTTTGAATGGAGAGAATGTCCTTATTCTTATAAAGTGTACCGAAATGGTCCTTGTTTTCCTAAAGTGCGCTAAGAAGGTACTTGTTTTCCCGAAGTGCATTCAAATGGTCCTTGTTGTGTTGAAGTACCCCTTGTTCTCCAGAACTATGCTTCTCATTATATTTTTGAAGTGCACCCACTATGAGTTTGGAGTGCCCTCACTGTGAGTTTGGAGTGCACTCACTATGATTTTATAGTGCACTTAGGCGTGGGAGGCCTCAGTTCCCTCGATCAGTGACTGCATGTTCATCTGGAATGCACTTTTCACTGAGGGAGGAAGTAGAAGGCTTAGTCACTTAGTAGAGGAAGTTCTAATTCACTTTGAGAGGGAGGAGACATTAGAAAAGACTCAGTCCACAAGCTTGAGTGGGATTTCAAAATTGAGGCCGATGAATTGGTTGTACTCATCACCTAGTAAGATTGCTAATGCCTTCATAATTTTCACTGGTAGGAGGGCAAGGAACAACTCCAAAAATGGCTATGTGGGAACAATAGAGTAAGAGAGGGGAATAATCTGAATATGAATCAAAACACCAATCACACACAATAATGCCATTGATACAAGTTAGGGGAATGCACAATACTGATGAACAACAATCACACCTTGAGAATTTCTAAGTTCAATAGTTAAAATACCACATTGTGGCACTTAGAATACAAGTTGTGACCTAAGGTTTGAATATGTTAACACTCTGTATTTTTCCAAGGTTGAAGAGGAAAATGTAGATGTAACTACAAACTAGTTTTAAAGGTGGGATCTAGCCCTTCCAGTTTCAAAAAGGGCTCTCTCTTATGATTTTTAATTTTACTTTTAAGATCTTAGATGAGGTATGAAGGGTCAAGGTAGTTTTTTTTTTGGTTGTAGAATGAAGGGAAAGTTCATTGGATGTGGGGTCATAAAATATGCAAAAATCAATCACAAATTAGTAGAGTAGCTAAAACAAGGTGAGGTAGAAAAACTCATGGATATTAAAATATTTTATGGTGTATATTAGATGAAAGAGGTGATGATTAATTAAATATAAAGCATACTTAAATGAATTTTATATTTAATCTCAAAAAGAAAAAATTTAAGATTGTTTAAACAAGCTAGAGAAGTGTACCATCAGTAATTCAACTCTTAATATTCTTGCAAAAACCAAGAAGGAAAATACATATGAAAAATGAGAAAGAAGAACAACTTAACACAAGGAAAACATCATCATTTATCTACACAAGAATCCTGGAACAAAACTCCCTCTATATTTCTAAAATTAATTACTTCCAAATATAGTTCACTGCTTACAATCAAGATAAAGCTCTTTTTTTTTGCATAATCCAACCCTTTCTAAATATTTTTACAAAATACTTATAGATTTTCTCTCGAACTAATTCGAACCTCAAAACAAATTAATTACAAAATAATATGTACAAGAAGATGTGGATATTTCAAAAATAGAACTAAGTAATAGGAAATATAGACGATTTATGATGTTTTTTTCACACTTTGAGGAGATTTATTGTTGAGCGTAGCTACATTTGTGCTTCTTTTGTTTTCCTTCTCTCTAATTTGTAGGATACTTGTTTACCCTTATTCAACGAGCTCCAACAATTTATCCCACCACTATTCACTAGGAATGGTGAAATTTACAACGCTATGAAATCTCTCATCTACTTTTGTATATGTCTATAAAGTTGGTTTGTTTAGAAATGGATGATGGATTTCATACTGAATGAAGATATCATATTGTCCTTCCATGAAATATTATACACTTACTATTCCTTTCAGTTTAGTGAACTTAGATGTGTCTACAACTATATTACACAACTGATCTTGATAATTTTCTAATGGAATCAAGTTGCCATTAGAAGCTCTTCATACTAAGAGTCCTTTATCTTGAAATAAACCAAATTTTATGTTAAATCTTTTCACCTAATGTTCTAATTCTTTGCATTTCTTCTCCAGCTGTATCATGAGGTTCTTCTTTGTTAGGACTCTCTTGACTTCCATGATTGTGCCTGTTCTATCTTCAATGTGGAATTATTCAAGCTCCTCCTTACTTTTACAATTTAGAATTTTAATAATTCTGTGTGGTTATGTTGGGTTGTGTTTAATCTCAATCTTTGTCTACTCAACTATTGCCATGACATTCTGCACTAGCTCCTCCTGCTCAAATATGATCTGAATTGATGACCATAACTCTGTAACATTTTCATTTATATTATTCCATATGCTCCTCTTAGCCTCTGCCAACATTTGAGCTGTTAGAAACTTATTCTCATATTTTTCAATTTGTTGAGTCAGTTTGAAGTTTTTATGTACCTTTTCTAGATATGCAATATCAGCTTTGATTTTTTTATCCTTCATCTTTTTCACTGTTGCCATTAACTTCTCATTCTCCCTGTCTTTTAATGATAGTTCTCCCAACACTTTAACTAGCTTTTCAGAAGAAACTACAGTGGATGTTTTCTTCTATTTGTTGTACTTATTTCTGTGTCAATGTACCAATAGATACTAATTGTTCCTTCTCTTTTAAAAGTGCCTCCATGTCTTTCTACATATTCTGAATTTTAATGTGTAATTCAAATATTAATTTGAACAACTTTTCCTTTCCTATCTCCATATTAGTTATTCCTTTGGACTCATGGTGCTCTGTGTTTAGAATTTTGAGTTGTTTCCTCAGAGCTTGAAAATCTACATATTTACTTTTAATAATCTTCTCAACAACTTTAATGTTACTAGGATCATATCGTATTTTAATCACTAAATATTCTAAATATTTGGCTTATGGAAATCAATTTGATCAATTTCATGGACCTTTTTGGTGTCAAAATAAAATACTGAGGCTTTGTAGTATTTTTCACTTTTTTGGACTCAAACTATAGGTCCCAAGAAGGTCAATTGGAACTGTTCCTTCTCTGTGTCTAGTGTCGACAACAACTTGTGCTGAGTAGTAGCGCTTTTCTTCCAAAACTCTGAATATGTTGTAGCCTCCAATGCTTCATTTTTCTTCCTAATCTCCCTGTATCTGGCATAAATGTTCTGGTGTGTCGTAATCTGAGATGTAGAAGACATAGGTGACTCAGTTGTCTCCTCAACATATGAGAATGAAGTAGTGGGAATGCCGGTCACAACCACTGTGGCTTGCTCCTGTGAGCCCTTTTCTTTTGAGGATTCCTCTTGGATATTTATTATCTTAGCATCAATTTTAGTATAAGTCTTAGTATTGGTCTTCGGATATCTCTTTCTCCTCTTGAAAACATGAAACTTTGTAGCTTTGAGATCCTGAATCTGTAGGGGACATAATTTCCCTTGGTATCTTGAATTCCTTTTCCTTTAGAATAGGAGTTTGTACAGATGATTGACTGAAAATTTTCTCTTCAGCCTCCCGTAGGGTTTTCTTTGTCCATTGCTCCTAATTGTCATACTTCTCTATCTCTAGCCTAGATGTATGTGCGTATGGTGTGTTCTTATGCTTGAATTTTAGTCTTGAAATTATCCCTAATGGATCATAAGACCATGTGAATATTAGCTTAAATCACATTTTATATAGTATTTCATCCACTTCCTTTATTGATTCTCTTGTGTTTACAATGTAAGGCCCAACATGTAAGGTCATCCATGTTTAACATTCGTCTAATGTATTCCGAGGAAAAAATCCTCACTGGTACAAATAATGGTAATTTATAGTGAGGAATTTCACACCCATAGATTCGAATCTTTGTATAATTATGGTAAAGATACCAGTCTCCAACTTTAGCTTGTTCTGTAAGTTGTAAAACTTTTTTGATCTCCAATGAAATTCTCGCTATAATATCATTCCTAAGAAGACAATGATGTATGTAAAAATAGATCCAAAAAATTGATGAATGAATATTATTCTTAATTCCTTTTGACTAAAGAAGTTGTTGTCTTGAGTGGGTGTGGACCCAAGTTCAGAGTTAGCTACGCCAACCAACAAAACCCTACATTATCAGCTCTTTCAGCAACAACCTATGTAGCACAGGCTGCGGCCTCACCTGAGGCAGTATTGGAGGATGACAGAACAAGTCTTTTGGATCTAGAGGTCTGTGTGATGAGTTTTAGTGATTCCTATGGCTTTATTCTGGCCTTCACAAACCCCTAACCCTTGAAATGGGGAAATTATAGTAAACTACAGAATAGATCCTACCTCTACGCCAATTGATTTAAAAGTGCATAATATCGAGTAAATTAACAGATCTACCACTTTCATGCATAAATTAAGTGTTTATGAAGATAATTACAAAAAATAGAGTGAATACACAAAAAATTCATAAGTAATCATAAAGGCACAGATACAGAGGTATTGCTCCAAAATAGTCTTTATTATGTTCAATCCTTTTGTTATAGAATCTTTCTTCCATGTGCACACAGCGATAGGGGCTCTCACACTCAACTGTAGACTTAGCAAGGTCCCTGCGCACACAGTTGCAGGAACCTTTGCCTTCACCTAAGTATAGAAATAGACTCTTCTGACTTAGCTTACTTGACCATACATATATCTTCAATGATTAACTGACTTCCTATGACTGGCTATAACTCTTTTTTATAACATATTCTTTTACAATACCATCATTCATGAAACATGGGTAGGTCACAAAAAATCTTAACTTCTAACCAACTAAGGGGATTTGACCTTGCTAAATCCCCTTTAACTTCTATGACCTTTGCGCTCTGCTTCCTCAAAAAGCAGAGACTTTTTAAACATAATAAAATTTACTACAAAATTGACCCGAGGGGACCCTATCCCAACAGGCCCCCAACACAAAGTCATGACTCGTCCTCCATTCACTCTACTAGTGGTGCTTTGATCTTTACCTATAGCTCACTGAATTCAATCTTCAAAACTTGCAGGTATGTGGTCCCCTACGAAGTGGCCTGTCATACTTCTTCAACAAATGTTTCTATTGTTGGGCCTTCAACTACAAGGCCCAATGTTCTCTGTGTTTGCTACATGGCCTTCAACTTGCCTTGTACTAACAACTTCAACTGACTATCCTCATACACCCAAGGGTGTGTCCTTGAAGATATGATTACTTATTTGTGACGCAACTCATCAATTTCACTCTTGATGAGCTTGCCTTCCTATAACTTGGTGAACCTAGGTATTCATGTTAAGGTTTGAGTTGTTAACCTGATTTCGTCGAACTGCATCTACTTCTCTTTTGAGATCTTCTTCAATCTTTTGCAATATTGGATCCTCATATAGTTAGGTCCACAATTCCATGGCCTTTTCAAACAACTAACTGAAGACCTTGACTGCAACTTCCAAAGTGGCCATCTCATCCTTGATAGCAGCTTCATGCTACTCTCTAACTTTTGGAGGAGTAGTGGGCTGCAACTTGAGTTGTAGCTTAGAGATTTGCAATTTCAGCTCAAACTTGACTTTGCCAATTTCTTCTAGATCTTTTCGGCAGTGACCACATCGGCCAAAATCTGGAGCTTGGGAAGCTCACTACAGGCTTGTGTAATAACAGCTTTTAGCTGTTGACTTCGTGTCGTTACCTCCTCATTTTCCTTGAGGTCCTGCGCCTTTTCCTCAAAGATATGCTAATTATTGGTTTTTACCTCATTGATTATGAATAGTGCATGTTGTTCCCGAATCCTAAGCTTGTCCGATACCCATTGGTGTAGCTCGTGTAGAGTTTGAGTGAGAAGTGCGACCAGATTTAGACCCATATCCATCATGTGCAGTAGGTGAGGCGTCCCTTCTACTGAGGCGACACGCAATGACCCCTCCAGTAGTTGTACTATGCGGAGATATAGTGTGAGTTATGCTTCTAGTGCTAGCTTGTTCGCTTGCTTAATGCTCACCTGTCCCATGCTCACTTGAATGAGATTTGTTTGGACTTGCAATTCTTGTAGACCCTATTGTACCTTACCTAGTGTTTGTTGGTATTACTCTTCAAAGCGGCCCCAAACATCTATCGTTGCATCATAAACCACATACCCAATTTCTTTTAGGTCCCCCTCTATGAGGACTAAAGGTGTCGTGCTCATTGGTTTATCTAATTTTTTCTTCTTGTACGACCCTATTGAACTCCTTTTCTACCTCTTCTTGATGATGAAGGGGGACTCCAAGCTTGCGTCTCGTTCCTGTTATCCCTCTATCTCTTCCCCCATGTCTGTGCACTCAGTTTCTAACTCACTGATGTCAACGGTGGCTTGCAATTTAGTATTTTCCTTTATTGCTTCTTTTTCCTTGGTAAGTGCTGCTTTCTACTTTGTAGTGGCTTCATTCTATTATGTGACCTTTTCTCTTGCTACAAGATTTTTTTTAGCGGAAGCCTTGTATGATTCCTTATTCTTTTATATTGCCATGGTGGTTGTGATCTGCACTGCTACACCTCTAATAGCCTTACTGGTACCTACGCTGGAATCAGAAGGGGTGAGCCAGTCATTTGGCGACTTACTGACAACCCCTAAAATATCATCCTTGATGACTAAGTAAGGTGACTTGTGCTATATTCTCTTAGCAACTTTCTTTGCCCGGATGTGTATATTATGGGAATCTTCATTGAAATCGGTGACGTTGATGTACTGCTCATGAAAAGTTGGTGATAAGCTTGGCCACTAGTTTTTCACCATCCTTAGCTTTGAATCAGACAAGACATAGAATATATTTGTCCCCATCACTCATGCGGGGTCTTTGGTATCGCATAGCAAGGCGAAGTTCGCGACCTTAGGTAGGTTCATGTCCTACTAAGGGAATGACATGGTATTCTAGGCATCATTGTCATTCTAAAGTGCCAGAGAAGCATGTAGCCAAGATGTGCCACGTGTCAGGGGTGTGATAACACGTTCTGGGAAGTGTTAGGGAGTGTCAGGGAAAAACAAGGGATCACTAGGTCAAAATAATGCATGCAAATGAATGATTAAGAGTTTATGGAAGGAAGTGTCAGTGAGATCCAGATGTGCTAAGGAGGGAGTGACAAGGTATGTTAGGGAGTGCTAAGGCATGCTAGAGAAAAGGGAAACACACCAATATGTGTTAGGTGCTAGTGTGTACCAATGATTGCGAGGGAGGGTTATGGAATGCTAGCGAAACACAAGGGAGCACTAGTTTCAAATGCAGGTAAATGAGTGAATAAGAATGTGTGACAGGGAGCATTAACAAGTTCTATTTGTTCCAAGGAGTGATAAGGAAACACAAGGGAGAACTAGGTCATAACGCATGGAAATGAATGAATAAGAGTGTGCAACAGGGAGTGTTAGTGAGTTACAAATGTGCAAAGGAGGAGTGACAAGGCATGTTTGGCATTACTAACAAGGCATTTTTGGCATGCCAATGCGTGAAAGGAAGTGTTAGCTGGGAGTTCCAAGACAACATAAGGGAACACTATGTCAAAATGCATGGAAATGAGCAAACAAGAGTTTGTGATTAGAAGTGTCAGTAAGTTCTGTTATCGGGAAATCTAGTGTCCATTCAGAGCTGCTAGTCCCACTAAGATGGGTAGCTATCTTAGAATTAAACAAACTAAAGTTACTTACGTTTTCCTTTATGAGAAGTAGATAGGAGAGAAGTGGAGAATACCAACCTCAATCTTTCTCTTGGTTCCTTGCTTGTTCCCTTTCCCCTCTGATAGATCTTTGTCGCTCCTTCCTTGCTTACCCCACTTAAAAGAGCATTTGTAAAGTCAAAGTAGCATAATACCTTCAAAGTATGGAGATCTACAATCATAAAAAATATAGGACCAAATATATATTGACCACACAAATGCATATATCATCAAAGATACAAGAATGTGGAGGAAAACTCAAATAGCTTTATTGATAGAAAGAGTAGAAGAGAGGATTACAACCCATTGATCTAACCCAGCATCATCCTCCCAGCATGAAAGCCCTTCTTCACCTCATGAAAAGCTTAGATCACCCAACACTATGATGTTCCACCAACAAACCAACAACACTTCCTTACAAGATACAAGATTCCAGCCTCTGGATCTCTGGGATGAGGGATCAATATATAGATGTTTGCAGGGGGTGAGTCAGCTTCTGGGATTTTGATTACTGTCCTCTCTCTAATAGTTCTTGGTTCCACTTGGAGATTCATGATCTCTTACTCATCCCTGGGTGAATTTAGAGTGGAAAGTGTCACAGGAGAAGTTTCTGGAAGATTCCATGATCATCCACCTTGCAAAATGTCTCTGCCATTTGTCTAATCTTGCCCATTGCACCCTATAGAAAGGCTTTTCAGTATGCATCAAAATTTTTGCACGTGGTAGGTGAGATGCATCATACCCTTAGCACTGAGCAGTCTGTATGGTCCAGTTTTGACTAGTTCTTAGCAGTTTTCCATGGAGAACTTCTAGGAGATGATGTAATCACCTGAACTTGTTCCTTTAGGGTATGAAACAAAAATTTTAGTGACTCAGAACCCCTTGGTTTATCGACATATATGATTGGGGTTGCAGTTCCCAAATATGTCTATAACAGTTGCCCCTAAAGCATGAGGTCGTAAATCTTTTTTATGTCGGGTGAAATGCTTTATCATGAGGATCTGAGATTTTTCGAACTGGAAGGCAACCTGTAATAAGATACAATACAATACGCTATCTTCATAATATTTTCATGATCTAGCTGAGGCGGGAATTCCCATGCTCAGCTTTATAAATTCATTTTCATGTACATAGGACAGACAACCGTCTGCGTGGCAGATTGATGTTTCTGATAGAGCCATCATCCTTTGATTTGGATGATTATCTGTGCAGCAACGATGTACATTTGATGTCTTTATTTCCTTGAATATATTGCAACCTGGATGGATGAAACTAGATCCGGGGTCTTCAAACGCGTTTAATCTTACTTGAAGTACAAGTCGATCCATGTGAAAAGATGTTCTAGAGTCGAACATGGAAAGACATCACTTGATTACCAGCCAATGATGTAAGCTGTTAACAGGCACGAGAGGAATCACCGATAATGATGATGACCCCCAAGGTATGACAGTACAATTCACGTGGTGTGAAAATGGGACTTGGCATCGAACACCACATAAAATCTTTTGGTCGAAGGCCATTGATGTAAACCTGCCGCCGAAAGTGAGAAACTTGCCATTGAGGCATGCAAGCTTCAAAGTACTGAAAGGGTTGTTCCTAGGTCAACTTCTTGGATAATGAGTTGTCGTCGACAAGAAGTGATGCGTCGTAGGAGGGCCTTAATGAATCTCACATCTACAACACAGAAAGGAGCAAATGATTTTGTGGACGTGAAAACGATCTGATGATACAGGGTTTAGGGTGGCAGTCATAAAAGAATGAAGGGCGAAGGTATTGTAGCGGATGAGACACAATCTGTGTTGGTGAATTCTCTGAGTGACTTCTCTTGAACATATCGGTGACACTGAAATGGATTGGTAGCATTAACCCCAAAAATGGATGGTATGGTGCACCAATGGTAATATGACCGGTGAACGGAATAACCCAACCTGACTCAATCATGGTGATGGAGTGAAAGTGTCATGTTCAAGAGAAGCTTGCTACCAATAAAGTTTCTTCAAGTTTCTTTCCCAAGTTTTCCCCAGTCATTGTCGACCAGTACCTCTTTATTTTTGTGAAGCTTGAGGAGGATAACATATTCTTGTTCTATAATTTTCCATTGAGGAAAACCCATCGCTATGTTTTAACGAGCCTAGCGACAGTGAAACTCATTCTTGTCTGCATGGACAAGTTTTTTTCTATTGGTTTTAATGATTTTAAAGACAAATATAACTCGGTCCTTTTTCATTTTAGAGAGTCTAAAAAGGGACGGAAAGGAAACTCCAATAATCCTTTTTCGTCATATAATCCCCTAAGTCTGAAAAAAGTATAAAATAATACGAAAGGGATGAATTTTTTATAGTTTTAACAAGCCAAACAAGACAAGCACTCAATCTTTTTGTGTAATAATCCCTCAGGTCCAAAAAGATTAAAATCTAGAGGAGGGATAACACTTCCAATAGCTTTAACGAGCTGGAGAGGCCAATTGCTCGATAATCTTTTCATATTTTATGAGTCAGATGAAAAGAGCTTGAAGGAGACTCGTTTTTTGAGGAACGAGTGATATTTTTAGGTAACAGCTGGTTCCAGGTAAGGTTTCGAATTTTCCAATCACAGCAGTGTTAAGAGGATGGCTAACAGAATCACTCGTCGCAGTTGTTCCTCAAAAGGCTAAACAATCAAATGGAGGCATATGATCGGCTAAAACAGAGTGGAGGTGATGGTAAGAAAATGACCAAGGCTCAAAAGCTGATGATAATGAATTCACAATGGGTATTTACCAGAGATTGGTTCATTTTTTAATGAGCTTAAACTCTAGTGGAACATATGCTCATTGCTTAGGTTTAATTTTTAACGAGCTTGAACTTTGCATAAAATTGCTTGTGCCAGTCGTATAATAAAGATGTCTAATCAATAGGTTCAATGTTTAGGGATCGTGCACCATTTGAAACTTTTCTCTGAATCCTTTCTTTATGTAAGCTAAGAATGACCAATCGTACGAGTTTAAAGGGTTGAGAATCTACAAACTAAGAAAATAAATGGTCGCTTTTCACTTTCCATGTGAAAAGGTTTACATGCCCCCAGGTATAATGAAGTATAGTTTCCAGGTTACCCTTCAATTTGCAGAAAAAACATTTGTTCTATCGGGAAAGACCTACGTTTTAACGTACAAAGTAGAGCTTCCAGGTTACCCTTCAATTTGCAAACAAAGCACTTGCTATATCAGGAAAGGCATACCTTTTGACGGAGGTATCTTATTCCAGTCTAATCCCATTTTCCTGAATAGACGGGTGTGTCAGACTAGTCATATTCCTACGTAGAAACCCACCTTATACCTGGGGCTCTTCCGCCGAAGCAGCCCAAGGTGCATGTCCCTTGGGTTTCAGTCACAATCACTAAATTACTCTCTCCCATCAGGTGGATGGACTAGAGATTGATGAGACATTCCTTGCATGAAAAGACGAGTTAGGGATGGCATTTGACTTTTATCTATGTGTGAGCCAGGGAATGAAAGCTGGTCTACGAGCTAGACCACTCTACCTTCATGCGGAAAACACATTACTCGAAAGAGTGAGGAGACAATAGCTCCCATGCTATAAATGTAATAACGTCCAAGGAGTAGATTATAATCTAGAGGTCCTTGGACTACCATTACATTCAGATAAATGATTTTCCCTCTCAAAGTTATAGGAAAATTTGGAAGAATCCCTAATTATGTTTGACTAGTTCCTTTGTCGAAGCCTGTCAGATTTCGCATCTCAAGCAGAAGCGATGGCGAATCGATCACTTGCTAAGCAGTTGAGGAAAGGATACTCATAGAAGCCCCTTCATCTATTATAGTACCGACCATGACAATTATGTAAGCTTGTACAATGATTTGGAATGGTACATTAGATTGTAGATGGGGTCTGCATAGTAGATTCCAATCAAAGGAAACAACTAGGTTGCTCAGAGGTGGGACCAAATAAATGGTCGGATATGACTCTGATGAACTTCCTTCCTACAGTAAAGGAACGGGTAGATTGCTCCCATGTTCATCGAAGTCTGTGTTTACGAAAAGAATTTGAACAGTGTCATTCTCATTCTCTTCAGTGACTGTATCATCTAAAGATGGACCTTCCAAAGACAAGACTCGGTCGACTGCCATCTCGACCCGAAGACTTTGGTCTGATGTGGACTCAGAGGGTTTATCTTCAATGATAGGTGCTTCGACTGACCACAAGGGTGTGTCAGTTAGATTTTCAACTAGCGATGGACTCGTCCAGAGTTTCTTGTATCCAGGAGGAAGCCATAGCGGTGAGGCAAGACGGTTATCCAAGACTCTTTTAGCTTCATCCAGGAAGGGACAATAGTGGACGGCATGATCACCTTCACACAGTCTATAAGGAAATTTATATTTTCCTTTCTGCCTCGAGACTTCGTTTTCACTAGTTGATGGTGTACTCTCAACATGATCGTCAGAGGTTGATGACACCAGATTGTGCAAATGAGGAGACCAGTCCCTTAAGGTCCGAGGGATGCAAGGACAATCTCGATGATAGTGGTCTCATTAGAAAATGACACATGGAGATTTAGTTTTGGATGGTGCAGTGTGTGGATTTTCTCTAAATGATGCATGGTTGCCCCTTTTTGCCTTTGGCTCCTTCTTCTTCTTCTCCTTCTCCTTCCCTTTCTTCTTATTCTCAGTTACTTTGTTTTTAGCTTTATCAGCTTCACCAAGCGAAGCGGAAGGAGGGGAGGTGTTGAAATTTGGTACCGGGGGACAAGTGGTTCCCTTAGGCTTTGATCTTTGGCCTAGGGAAAAGTGTCCAAAAGATTTTAATTTTTCTCCTAAAGTGACTTTATAATTTTTATAAAGTTAAAATCTAATTTAAAAGTGACTTTAAGTGATAAACTTACTAAGTCTAATTTTAAAGTGACTTTTATAAAGTCAATGAAAAATTAGAAAGGAAAAGTGACTGGAAATAAATGACTAAGTGGGTCTTTATTAAAGTGGGGTGAATTAAAAAATAGAAAGTGAGATTTAAATGTGCATTTAATCTCAACCATTGATCTAAATCTATCTCAGCCATTAGATTTAGGGATCACCCAAAAGTCATTTAGGGTTGGGTTAAAGGAGGAAAAGGAGGAAAATATCATTTATTCTTTCATGAGCAGATTGGGAAAATGAGAGCAAGAGAGCAAGGGAGATTTTTGGACACGAAGGAGAAAGAGGCAGCAGTTTGGCACACATACTAGGCAGCTCTTCAACAAATCAGAACAATAGAAAGAACAAGCATACAGGTGAAAGAACCAGCAATAAAAGGCAGATTTTTGCTGAGAAAACAACAAAAGGAAGATTTGTTTTTGCATAGAAATCGAGGCAACTGATTTTCTGCACAAAAATCGAGGTCCGTACAGCCTGTCTGTACCGTCCGTACATCCCGTGCATACTGTCTGTACAGCCATCCATACCGTCCGTACGGCCATCTGTACCGTCCGTACAGTTGTCGTACAACATTGTGTTGCTGTTTGGAAATTTCCAGTGGGCTGTGAGGCTCAGAAATCGAGATAAGTTGGAAATTTGTTTGCTGATTTTTGCTGATTTTCACTGAAATTTCTCACTATAAAAAGGCATTTTCCAGAAATAAAGAAGAGCTCTCAAACTGGTTTTCCCCAAGAGTTGTAGGGGGTTTTTCTAGGGTCACATTGACCAAAAATATCAGTGTTTTAATGTGCTTTAATGGCTGTTTATTATTGCTGATTTTTATTTCTGCAATTTCCAGCATTCTCTAAATTTTCCAGAATTTGTGTTTTCAGCAAATTTATTTTTTCTAGCCTGTTGAATGTATCTTTATGGGAAATGGCATTGAACTACATGGGATAAATAAGGGGAAACTGAAAACCGAGGTGGGAAAACATAAATTTTTATAGGGGGGAGAAACAAATGAAGTAGAAGGTTGGGGGGTAATTCTAGTATCATCTAGTTGCTGACTTGATTGCTCAGGAATCATGGTGCTTTGAATGACAGAGGTCGAGAAGAGCCATATTGGCAAGCCAATTGTGAGTGCTAGAAGGGACAATGTCGCCATATGAGGTGCACCAACATCTCCCCAAGAGGAGAAAGGACTAGGATTTTCCCCAAGGGGAATCCTTGGTTGGTGGACTCCATTTTCTCAACCTAAGACCAACAAGGGAACAGTGACGTTATTCCGATTAAAATAAATTTTATGACGCTTTGACACAACTTGCTTTTCAATTTTTAAGAGTCGAGAAAAAGCTAAAGATGACTCTAGTCACCTTCAATTTTTAATGAGCTTGAAGTGACAAGTGCTTAGATGGACCTTTTCCTTTAAGGAGTCTAGAAAGGAACAAAAGAGACTACTTTGGAAATCTAGACAGAGGGATTACCAAACCAATCACAAAACTTTAGAATACTTTTTATGGTACGACAGTCAATCTTCCCGAATGTTGTGTTCAGTGTATTGCAATCGATAGGGCGGCAGACATGGCTTCCTAAGGATAAAGGATATAGTCTATTATGGTCTCCCAATATATACTCGACGCTACGTGGGAGTACAAGTTCGTACTGGCACTTTTCATCTCAAAGAGGAGGAATCACCCAACCTACGATGAAAGCAATAGTTACCAGGCTTTATGACACTGGAATATGTCTCTAGCCTAGACTTGTAAATGTTGTGTGTTAGGTTCTAAAGTGTTTTTATGTTCATTGAATTTGCTTTACAATTGATTTTTCTTAAGAAGTTTTCCTTTAAGGTTCACCGCATGATGTAGATATACAATTCCTAAAATGCAATCTAAGATGATAAACATTCATTTATTCTTCTTTTTGCAATGAAAATCTTAGCTACTAAGGAAAGAGAATTTAGATTCTTTCAACATAGAGCAGGGAGCACACACTAGATGCACTGTCCTAAATCAAAATAAACAAGAGGTATAAATGCAAATGCACATGCATGTATTTTTTTTCCACTTTCTTAATGTGTGGATGACAAAAAGAATGCTAAGTACAAATCTGAATTATCTTTTCAAAGCAACAATACTAACAATTTTATCTTCAAAAGACGAAAGGAAGAAAATGATGAAACTTTGCGATTTTGAATTGAAAACTACTTTCGACACTTGAAAAACTATTAATTCAAATCAAATACAAGAGTAACAGTGTAATCGACCATCAAGAATAGTAGGATTCTTTTCTTTGACTGAAAACGACACTTGCGACACTTCCAAATCAAAAGAAGACAGTTCGACTAAGCTATTTGTTTGTAAAGGAGAACTGTAAATGGCGAACAATACATAAAAGCATTCACAATTATTTGTACAATTGAGGCCGAATAATGCAAAGGAAGGGAGTTTCCACAGTGGTATACTGATCAAAGACAGCAAAAATCCTTAATAAAGCTGAAGAGAGTGAAGAAAAACCAAAATCTAGGGGCAGAAAAAGTCTTATCTAATCATCGCACCTGTAACACAAGGAAACAAGGATGCATCTCACCTACTGCACATGGGAGGTGCGATGCATCTAGATTTCGAAGAGGAGAAGGTGTGATGGTCCAGGGACGAGACTTCAACTTGGTTTCTGGTCACAGTTTGCAGCTTATTTCAGGGATTTAGGTCGAGCTAATGATATTCAGTAAATATAAATCACAGGGGCTGATCTAATGAGGTTACTTGAGACACCACTAGGGAAATTAGGATGTTTGTAAATCAATTTTTAAGTTTATAAACAAAACCTGGAGATGGACTGAAGTAGCATTTATCTACTTTGCACTTACATAGCAAATGCAATTCGAAGGTTAGCTGGCTTAACTTGAGGCTCCGTCTGTAGTTTATAAAGCAAATAAATATAGACAAGAAAATAAGTTATTTGCTCCCCAGTGGAGTCGCCATTTTGTTATCAGGAAATCTAGTGTCCATTCAGAGCTACTAGTCCCACTAAGACGGGTAGCTGTCTTAGAAACAAACAAACTAAAGTTACTTTCGTTTTCATTTATGAGAAGTGGATAGGAGAGAAGCAGAGAATACCAATCTCAATCTTTGGCTTGGTTCCTTGCTTGTTCCCTCTCCCCTCTGACAGATCTTTGCCGCTCCTTCCTTGCTTACCCCACTTCAAAGAGCACCTGTAAAGTCAAAGCAGCATAATACCTCCAAAGTACAGATATCTACAATCATAAACAATATAGGACCAGATATATATTGACCACACAAATGCATATATCATCAACCAAACAAGAATGTGGAGGAAAACTTGAATAGCTTTATTGATAGAAAGAGTAGAAGAGATGATTACAACCCATTGATCTGACCCAGCATCATCCTCCTAGCATGAAAGCCCTTCTTCACCTCATGAAAATTTTAGATCACCCAACACTATGATGTTCCACCAAGAAACCAATAGCACTTCCTTACAAGATACAAGATTCCAACCTCTGGATCTCTGAGATGAGGGATCCATATATAAATGTTTGTCGGGGGGTGAGTTAGCTTCTCGGATGTTTATTAGTGTCCTCTCTCTGATAGTTCTTGGTTCCACTTGGAGATTCATGATCTCTTACTCATCCTTGGGCAAATTCAGAGAGGCAAGTGTCACAGGAGAAGTTTCCGGAATATTCCATGATCATCCACCTTGCAAACTGTCTCTGCCATTTGTCTACTCTCGCCCATCGCACCCTACAGAATGGATTTTTAGTATGAACCACACTTTTTCCATGTGGCAGGTGAGATGCATCGCACTCTTAGCACTGAGCAGTCTGTATGGTCCAGTTTTGACCAGTTCTGAGCAGTTTTCCATGGAGAACTTCTGGGAGATGATGTAATCAGCTAACCTTGTTCCTTTAGGGTATGAAACAACACTTTTAGGGAGTCATAAGCCCTTGGTTTATGGAAATATATGATTGGGTTTTCCGTGCCCAAATATGTCTATAAAAAGTTCCAAGTGTGCTAAGGAGGGGGTGATGAGGTATGCTAGGTAGTGTTAAGGCATGCTAGAGGCAAGGAAAACATGCCAAGATGTCCTAGGTGCGAGGGTGTACTAATATGTGCTAATGAGTGTAAAGGAGTGCTAGGGAAACAAAGGGGAGCACTAGGTCAAAATGAATGGAAATGAATGAATAAGAATTTGTGACCGAGAGTGTCATTGATCTCTATATCTACTCAAGAGAGAGTGATAAGGTATGATAGGTAGTGCTAAGGAATGTTAGAATGTTAGGGTGACATCCAAAGATGTGTCAGGTGCCAGGGTCTACCAGTGCATGTTAGGGAGTGTTAGGGAGTGTCAGGGAAACATAAGGAAGCACTAGGTCAAAATGCATGGAAATGAATGAATAAGAGTGTGTGATAGGGAGTGTTCATGAGTTCCAGGTGTGTTAGGGAGGGAGTGACAAGGTTATATGCAAGGTAGTTCCAAGATATGCTAAATTACCAAGGTGTGTCAGGAAGTGCTAGGGTGTGTTAGGGAGTGTCAAAACATTCCAATGAATGTAGGGGATGCTAACACATGCCACATAGTGCCAAGGCATTCTAAGGCATACCAAGTGTTATGGCTTGTTAAGATGTAAATTGTGTTTCTTAGTTTCTTTATGACCACTGTTGGATGTGATGAGCCTAGTATTGGTAACTTGCTAAGTGGTATGAGTTGAGATTGGAAATGAGTTGCCTAACATGAGTTACAAGCATTTCTTAGGTGAACAAGGCATATGTTGAATTTCCATAGCACATGAGAATTTGGGTTTGGTCTTAGAATATTTGATGCAAACAGACTCAAGTGCCATAAAACATCTACTTTTCACAACAAAATATACACATATCATGGAATCAACTACTGCACATGACAATTTTTAACCTTTTCAAATCCTTCTTCATTATATTATATACTGTAATAGAACAAGATAGAGCTCTCGAACTAGGGAGAGTAGCCCTTTACAATCACATTATTACAAGAAATACAACTAGGTATCGGTGTTAGTCCTTTGAAAATAAATATACCTTGAACAAGAAAACACTTCACCTACTTGTTGAGGGTGGAAAGAAACAACCCTTTCATTCCATGTGTCCTGGACACATCTCGTAGGTCTTCTTGCCTCTCATTCTATAGCTCCTCAATCTGCCTCTACTAATGAGCTCAACTCGTTTAGCTTAATGAACTTGGCTCATCAAACTTTTCCCTCTATCTACCTTGTTTTTCCTTCAAGGTATGCAATTATTAGGGTCTTCGATCAGATGTTCATAACTCTATTTGTGAACACCTCTTTGGTCTACCAAATGTTTCCATATTTCTTCTCCAAGATGACAAGTCTAGCACTATGGAGGTTTCCCCTCTTCTCGTTGACTCAATCCTCTACAATACAATGTACTATGGCTAGTTGGCTAACCCATTAACCTGATACTTTAGTCCTTCAAAGTTTGCCCTTCCTTAGGCCCAATACACCTACCCTTCTACCAGTCTTGTTTTCCTTCACTAGTACAGGACTTAGGGATATTCTTTGATAATCACCCATTAACCCTCCAACTATACATGGACTGCCATTAATTTACCCAACCATATTCAATTATTTTACTGATCTAGGGCACACAACAATAACCTCAACTAGGGTTGTTCAAATCTTCCACCTAACAGTGATTTGAGTCCTCTGAAAAATCACTATTCTTGTGTACCAATTTCTTTGTTGTCCAATCTATGAACAAGTCTGAACTATTCCTCTTATCATCCTTCTCACAATTTGTAGATGACTAAATTAGGGTCATAAATCATCCACTAACAATCCATTCACTAACTATTTATAGGTTGCTTCATATCTCTATCGAAAAATCTATGGATAGTCCACTAAAATCAACTCCTCTTCATGTCAATCCATTCCTCATATGACACATTTCTTCTACTCAATTTTCTACTTAGGTTGCACCCTCCTTTGGATCTATGGTCTATATTGCAAAGATAAACCTTGCTCTAAGGGTCATGATCCCTCTTCTTACACACATACTTTTCACAGTCTTAAGGGAATACCTTATGGACTGAACATTCTAGGAAACCACCCTAACTAGGGCATTATACTTTTGTTCTAATTTCTTTAGAAAAAATTGTATCCACCCATAGAAAAAAGAAAACAACTCTTGCCTCCATAAGAGAATCAACCTATCTCATACATATCCATAGATTTTGGGCATTTCTTTAACTAAATATTGACCTAAACTTCATATATCTACGACTCTTAAACTACAGTTACCTCAGCCAATATTACACCTACAACTACTTTTTTCTGGCCCTAAATTCCAGCGCAAACCCTCCCCCATTTGTGTTGGTATTTATCACAGACCTTGCAGCCTACTAACCACCACAAAGCAGGGCCTTAACCCTCTCAGTTATTTCAAAATTTGATGCAGCCTTCACATAGAAACATCACTGAAATGACATGCCCAAATTCTCATGAGCCACGTCTCTTGAGCTTTACCTATTAGAAGGGAGCCAACAATATGCCATCCTACTTCTTATCTTGAACCAATTAAGATATGTGACATTCTTGTGAACCCTCACATGATTATATTTCTCTTGTTGGATGATCATGCCCTCCCTTTCTTAGTCCTTACTCATCCCTCTAACTCAACCTACTTTAGGGCCACATCTCTCCTAGCTTCCTTGATCAAATAATCTCCTTATCACTTGATTTTATTGCCTTTATTCTAAGGCCTCCTTAAATAGCGCTTCATAGCTAGGCCTCTTAGGAAACCTCTATAACTATGAATTTTATCCACTTAGACCTTAGGAAATATTAATTTTATTTTGGATTTTAAACCCAATCTTGGCTCAAAAACCCATTCTCTTGGGTTCTTTCCCACAAAGCCTTTCGTGACCAAATTCGCACAAACCCATCTCACTAGGCTTGTGGAGTACCTCCCAAAGTACGAAATTCAACAACATAGTCTAGTTGTAGTAACTGTAACTTGTTCAGGCTCTTATCGTCAAGTGAGGATATGGTAGGGTTCCCAAGTTGCAAATTAAGTATGGGTAGTTGTGAGGGCATGAAATATAGGGAGAGTTAGGGCATGCCAAGGAATGAAAAGGAATTCTAACACATGTCAGACATTGTCAATGCATGCTAAGGAGTGTTAAGGAGTGTTGAGGCATCACAAGGAAGAACTAGGTCAAAATGCATGGAAATGAACAAATAAGAGTGTGTGTCAGGGAGTGTTAGTGAATTCAAGTGTGTCAAGGACAATGTGTGTTAGGATAAGTTCATAATAATATTTATAGAAGGAAAACCTACAATTGCGATAAGGGGCTCGATAGAGAAGTTTTAGACAAAGGGAGACTCTGGGCTAGGAACAACCTTGTTTCTCCTTTAGCTGTTATTTATTATATGACATGTGGCACACTTTGGTCGAATGCTCATGTTTTGAAATATTTTAGGCAATTGCATATTGTACATTACTGTGTATAATGTTTTCGGCACTCGACTTGTGCCAACTTATATCTTGTGTGACCTGTGCATCTTGTGCTTCTTGCAAACTCTTAGTTAATGTTGTACTTCTTATATGAACGATACATAGATGTCAAATATTGCCTATGTAAGTTATGTTTCTTAGTTATTTTATGGCCATGGTAATATGTGATCCTTGTCTTAATAAGTTCTTAAGTGGGACAAGTTGAGATTGTACATAAGTGGCCTAAGATTAGTTAGAGGTAGTTATTAGGTGAACAAGGCACAATCTACTTGTAGTGGGTGAAATTGGTCAAGTTGTTGCAGTTGAAGCAGGCCAAAGTCACATGAACTGCAATAACTAAGGACTTGATTTCGTTCCCAAGTCATGAAAAAACGTAAGGCTAGTTGTGAGGGCATTATTTCCAAGACGTTATAGGGAATCTGAACATGTGTCAGATAGTGCGAAGTGCTAAGGCATGCCAAGATGTGCAAGTGTGTGAAAATATGTGTTAGGGACTATCAAGGCAGTAAAAAGGAGAAACAAGATAAACTACAATGAAATGAATGCATAAGAGGGTTAATAAGTCATAAATTTACCTTTTCCAAAAGGGGCATGGTAGGCACACCAACACTAGGTGCCAATACGTGCCATGTTCCAAGTGTTAGTTCATTATAAGTGACAAATATTCCTCTGTTACTTCTCATATACTTTCCAATAATTGATCTCAAATAAATTTAATATTAAACCATGCCAAAGAATACTAAGGCATCTCAATGAATGTTATACATGATAATAATTTCCAAGCACCAACACATGCTAAGTTCCAATGTGTGTTAGCAAGTTATATGCATGTTATGAAGTGGTAGGGCATGTCTAAGAGTGCTAAGGTGTGCAAGAGAGTGCTAATGCATGTTGTTGAGAGTTAGGGAGTACTAGGGAAACACAATGGAGCACTAGGTCAAAATGCATGGAAGTGAATGAATATGAGGGTGTACTACGGAGTGTGAATGAGTGCTAGGTGGCATGCTAAGGAGGGTGTAACAAGGTATGCTAAGAACTAGTAATGCATGCTAGGGAATATCAAGGTATATCAAGAAATACCTGAGTGTGCTACGGAGTTCCAATGTGTGTTAACATGTGCCAAATAGTGCCAAGCCATGCCAACACATGACATATGCTAAGGCATGATAGGATGTGGAGGGTGCTAGGTTATGCCAATATGTGGCAAGGAGTGTCAAGGAAACGAAAAGGAAGAACCAAGATAAAATCCAAGGAAATCAACACATAATAGGGTTCATAAGTCAGGACTTTATCCTTTTCAAAATGGGCATGCTATGCACACTAATAATAGGTTCCAACACATACCAAGTGCCAATGTGTTCCAAGTGATAATGGATGTTAATTCATGTCGAAGTGTTCCAGAGCATGTGAGGGACTACAAGGCATGCTAACACATTCTAGGAGAGTGCTATGCAATGCTAGGTCCTCTAACATGTGCTTGGGTGTCCTAGTCATGGCTAGATGTTCAAGGTACAACAATTTTCCAAGACATGAGAGGTGCCAAGGAATGCTGGTGTTTGCCAAAACATGTTAAGGTGTCCCAATAGTGTTGAGTGATAGGTCTCTCTCATTAATATAATTTATGGAGCTTGATTATGTTTTAAATAATATAGTTCCTACACAATCTAGTGGAACTTTATCTAAAGAGAATTTGTTATATAATAAACCTAATAGAGATTAATCATGTGTTAACTCATAGGAAAATTATATTCTCATTATTTGAGGGAAATGATCCACAATAATTACTTCTTAACAAATTGACGGAATCTAACCAATATGGCCTTGGACACGTAATGGAAAAGAATCCACAATAATGGTCTTAAATCATTGTCTTTTGATAAAAACTATAGTAATATGCACACAACGTCATCAAAAACTCATTGGAATGATCAATTATGAAGAATATTCTTTTACCGTCACCAAAATTAACCAAAAAGAGCACCGGAGAGGGTCAATAAAATATCGTTACTAGAAGTTTCACTAGAGGGAGAATTAGTGACAACTCTTTAATAACCCTCACCAAAAGTGTCACTGAAAATGGCTTTGTTGACAAACCTTAAGGGATTGTCACTATATGCACTTACAACAATGCTTCTTTAAGGAATGTCACCATATGCAACATTATTGATGGAACTTAAAGGTCTGCCATAGGCATAACGCTCACCAATGACATTTTTTGTTGCAATGTCTTATTGAATGTGCATATTTACTAATTTTTATGATTGTTGTTATCTTGTGGACTACTTTGCAGGTTAGCTAACTATTCATTCCATGCTCTTTTATGTCTCTTTTAGGATATTAATATTACTTTTCTTCTAGAGGCTCGCCCTCTCTTTTCCCTACCATGAGTTCCTTATATGCATTTCAATGGTTTGCCTCATAATGTCAACTTTCTTGTTTCAAAGATCATTTGCATAATGTCTTATGTTGATAATTGTTGTGAAGGCACAATCCTAAGAATAATGGTAACCAACCTTATTTCCTGTTGGGTCTCCTACTCCAAATAGTGTGAGGTCTAGTTTGGACTTCATACTAAGGAGACCCCCTTGGTTGAAGGATTTCGAACACCATCAACACAATACCTTATTCATTATTTTAGCTTCCTAACAAGTCACCCCACATAATATGAATTATCTCATCATGCATAATGTTGCAAATATTTATCAAATCCTTAACAAAATTGATTGTAAAATATATCTTGTTTTTCAATGTGATATAATTTAAACATATAGATGTATAATACATAGATTCAACTAATGGTTGTCAATATTGTTTTGTCCTTGTGAATGTTGATTTCCACAATGATATATATATATATATATATATATATATATATATATATATATATATATATATATATATATATATATATATATATATATATATATTAATATATATATATATATATATCATTTTCATCATCAAGAATGGATCATTTAGTATACTCGCCAATACCCAAAAAGTTACATTACCAACATGGGGTAGATGGATGAAAAACTCCCTCCTATCACTTGTAAGATGATTTCCAACAATTATCACATTTCCTCATGAATGTGGAATGTTCTTTGTAATGTGTTATCCACCATTATCCTAAACATAATTTTTATTTTTTTTATTTCCGTGTGTTATAGAATTTTTCTTCCACAACTCCATAATATGCCTTCATCATTGAACTACTAATGTCTTATAGTGGAAAAAATATTATTAATATACCATTTATTCCAATCCTATATAAGGAAACTACATTAATCTTGAGTCTTGAAGCTAACTAAGATTCTACTTCATGTTATTTATAAATTCCATTTAGTGCTTATCCATGATATGTTTTTGAGGAAAATCTCTCACTGAAACCCAAGGGATGCTTTCCTACATCCTTGGATGGCATCCCTAATAAACATTTCGATGTAGACAAGTGTACCTCACCTAAGAGAATTTTTAACAAGGCACATCCAAGAATAGAAATATATAAATTCATAACATTATTGATGATGAATAGTTGAGATAACTATTCATTCACTTATAATAACAATGACCACATGCTTAGTATTCCTAGAAACATCATCGTATTCGTGATATAATTCAAAAATTGATGGTCCTAAAATGGAACTTATTTATGATAAAGCAATACAAAACCTTTGAATGCATATAGTTTACATAACAGTCCTTTACCCATTATGGTGTAACTCTTCTCTACCAAAACTAATTTTTTATTGGGACAAAAATTTTAGATGGTATAGATCCTTATATCTCTTAGCTATGATAAGTCAAATCTAATCACAATCGCTAAACAGTCCACATGGAAATGAAAAATATCATTTCAACTATAGAACATCAATATAGACGTATGGAAAATATTATCCCTTTATGTTTGAAATTTTCTTGATATTCAATTGCCCAATTGAATATCATAATCTTTTGCAAAATCATATCCAATGTAGTTTATATACATGTGTAACCTTTCACAAACTTTTTGTGTTATTTAGTTTGTTCAAAAAAATACTTTACCTTATATAGGTTCATGAATGGAAACAACTCCTTGATTCCTTTTACTTTTCTTAGGTCCATAAAACTTACAATCCTTGAAATAATGTTTCTTAGTAGATTCTCAAATGAATATAAAAATTGAGAGTTATTTAGTTTCTTGGACAATACCATCTCCTTGCATGTGTTCATCATCATTCTCAATTCTACTAAATTGTGCAATATATAGACAAAGAATTCTCAAGCATCCAAGTACACCTCTAAATACTGATATAATAAGTCCTTACAAATTTTTAATTCTTATCCTAAAAAAACATGTTGGTGCATTCATGATTCCAACCTATGTCCCTCTATATGCATAGAATTATCACTCAATCAGAAACATGGTTAGAAATTCATCTTTTTGTCTAATGGAAACTTGCTTGTGCTTTGTCTTTCCTATTTCTTCCCATCCAATAAAAAATACATTTATCTTCAAATATTGCTTTAATGAATTCCTTTATGAATGGATCTAGAAATGGATATATTATTATCACTTGATTGAACCTTTGGAAGACCACACAATTGTAATATTCCCATTATCTTTCCTTATAACTGATATATAGGAAATCCATCAATTTTCTTTAGTCAAATAGTAATTTTTTCAATGCCTTATTAGCCTTTCATGTATACTTTCGATTCATATTGTATATTGTCTATCCTCCGAGTCTCATGCCTAATTAATTCACATTTTTTAATTCATTGTTCGTTCCTATAAAATACCTTATAAGTTGTATTATTATATCTAAAGTTATCTTCAAACTCCTTAAATATTAAGACCACTTCAACTATAGCTATATGATTTCAAAAATCATTATCCTCAATGGTCCTCCATTCTTCACATTCACTTGCCATATTAATATTATTTTTTGTTCTCCTTTATCCCATTTATCTTATGATTGTATGTGAGATACCGTTCAATTTACCTATTTTTAGACTATTCTTTTGCATAACTTCTTAGGGTAGTGTCTCACCTTTTGATGAAATGTGTAATATCATCAATAATATTTTTCTCTGATTTCCCTTTGAGCATGGGATGCTATTTTTTCTTCCCATTGTCCAACTATAATCTTAATATATGCAGAAATGACCACTTGATTTTTTTTCTTTTCTTGAACATATTACTTTGTATATGTGAATCACGCAGTTGATAAATATCTCTTTGCAGTCTTCATTTCCTTTCATTCCTCATGGTTTAATTCTCATTAATTTGTATAGGTGAATTAGATGACCCATGCCATAATAGATCATAATATTGTTCACCTTCCTTATTATTAACCTACATATAATAAATGTAATCATATTTTTCCATGTGGTGATATATCCTTTATGTCAAAGCATTCCAACCACAAATTAAATGAGATATTTCCTCATGTGTCTAAAATCACACTTAATTCATCTTAATAATACAAGTATGCTACTACCAATTCAAATCTTCTCAACTTCTATACAATATTTTCCTTATATTTAAACACCCTCCATCTCTAATTTCTGTCATTTAAAAAACTAAATTCTTATCTTTAACTATTGGAATTTTAAGTAGGTTATTCACCTATCCTAAATATATCTTAGGATTCTCTTAAAAACATTCAACTATCTTGCTAATGACACATCTAAACATTATCCATTTCTAATATATGCATGTGTATCGCTAACCTAATTAATATTTCTATATCCATAGTTGTATTCTCTTACATTGGATTTCTTTTGCCCAACAAAATAATCACTTAAATTCGTCCATTTTAGAACAATATTATCATTTTATTTATACAAATAATCCATTTTATTACCTAAATCTAAAACTTTATCTATAGAAGAGTCTAAAAAATAAGTGTTTATGGTTTTAATCTCATGATAATAAAAATGTTTATGGTTTTAACCTCATGATATTTTATTTTCACTATTGTCGCCTTTCTTCCCAGATTTTATGTATGCAAGAGTCTTAAAAGAAGAAAGTATTCGTGGTTTTAATCTCATCATATTATGTTTTTATTATTCTGGCCTTTCCTGCAAATACGCTGAGTAATAAATGACGGTGCCACTCTGTTGCAAATAAAATCTACCCAAACTTTTAAGAAAAATATTATTTGAATTCTTGCATCTACCACATTATCTTACATTTTTTTAGTAACATAACCGAAAACATATTAAAAAAAACTATATTCATTAATAGTTCTTTCTAAATTGCCCACTGGGCTTTGGATTTACGGTGAATGGTTGCGCTGTTAAGGCACTCTTTGCGATAGGTCACCGGTTGAAATCCCCAGTGGACCCTTAGGTTAATCTTAACGTAGAAAAAAAATAAAAAAAAATAACTCTTTCTAAAATTCCATGTTCACTATTTCAAAAAACCATACATATTTCTCATAGAGTTCTGGTTCTGTACTAACCTTCTCAATTATCATGTGACACCTCCAACTCACGGTACGGCTGACTCTCTTATTCAATTCATGTATGCTTTCTTTTGGACTTGCTTGGGAATTATATCATGTATGTCCTATATTATCCTGAAAGTAGATACACGAAAAAGTTGAAAGAGGACGTGGATGTTACTGTATTCCGAAATATAAATTTATACGATTGGTTACCATATGTATATTGAACGAACGCTTGAAAAAGCGAAGAAGCTTTTGAAAGTTCAAATGTCGGCTGTTCATAACTTTAGAAAGTTCGACGCTTGCACTCATCCTTATGATGTACTTCTGTTGATAACTTTCGATTAGTGTCGGCTGCCAGTTGCAGGAAGCCTGTAAGTTGAGAAATTCAATTAATTTTCTTCCACCAGTAGGATTGGGAATGAGAAATTATATCATCTTCTTTCTTTATCATATGTTGATATGGGTGGATGATGGTTTATATATGAATGAATGACAAAATATTCCAGAGACGGCTTGACGTGCAGTGGCAATATTGATATAGATATCGAAGCAAGGAAGATTAACAGAAAGGTAGGGGTTGGAGGTCTTGTTATCCACTTATGGATAGCGTGCGTAAAGGTAACGCACCGCAAAATGAGAAATCAAGGGCTCACAACGCCGTCGCTATCAGAAGCGACATAAACGAAAAGACATAGGAAAGGCTCCTCGTCTTTGAGCAAATTTACGACAAGAGCAGTTTCTTGTGAACAACCAATAGCTAACGATAGGCCCATTTTCTTTCTTCTGTCATTCCATATTTACATTAGTGGAAGAGGATGAGGACATTTACATTAGGACAAATAGATATAGATATCGATGTCGATGATGATATTGGATAAGAAATTACAAATTTATGTGGAGAGCAATCTCTCCGTTCTTTCGGGATTCCTATGAAATTTCCCTAGAATCATCTAGTGTTCCAACTTGAAACACCACCACGTTTGATTCCATCTCTCTCCACTCAACTTTTTCATAAAAGTAAATATCAATGCCCATAGAGGAGAAATGTGAGTGCACTGATAGGATTAACCTCACATAAATAGAGGGATTCAAATATATATAAAACTCAATGTTTTCAATACACCAACCAGATACCATCATTGCAGGTGTTGTGAGTCAAACAGAAATACCTCATGACTCGGACCTCATTCTTGCCACAAATTCTTGTCATAGTTCCACATTAATTGTATTAGAACATCAAGTTCATCGCAAGTGCCTTGAGTCATCCGAAATACTTGATGACTTGGACCTCATTCTTGCCTTAACATTCTTGTCATAGTTCCACCTTAACTGTATTAGAACATCAAGTGACATTCATTTACCATAAACTTATTTTGTTTTAAGGTTGAATTATGGGAAAGTAAAAAAATGATTTTATTATAGCTTAATCATATTAATTAAATTGCTGATAAATATTCATAAATCTCCATCCATAATAAATATGAAAAATAATACTTTATAATAAATGTAATATTTTAAAATTTAAAAATAAACAAAAGCTAACTAAATATAACTCTATTTAAAATTATTATTTATTTTATTATTATAAAAAAAAATTATATATATAAAGATCAGTTAAATATATATACATTAAAAAACATGGAATAAGATTACTAACCATTATGTTTTACAAAACCATAACCCTCTTTATATGAGACTTGTTTATATGGAATTTTTTAATTAATCAATTTAATTAAATCCCAAAAAGAGCATAATTACTTTGGAGATAAACCTTAACCTTTTATTTGTCAATATATTAAGAATATTCTAAAATACTTCATGGAGATTAAATTCCTACCATCCACCCAATAATTATTGATAATTAAATTAATATTCTAAAAACTCTATTCCAAAATAGACACGCCTATTGGTAATAATTAGTGTTTGTTAATTATCTCTTAACCAAATATTTATAGGGATTTCTTATAATCATAATTCCAATTTATAAACAACATAATTCTTAACCTTTAATTCCAATCTTTAAATAAAGTTCTTTGAATCACCGCACTTGTTAATTATCCTTTTCCTTCTCTAAAGATTTATGGGTTCCCAAACATTCCTAGTTAGCCAAATATTTATGAAATTTCTTTATAATCATAATTCTTATTTTTAAACAACATAATTCTTAAATTTTAATTTACAACTCGCCTCACTTGTAAATTATGATCTTCCTTCTCATTCAAGTCCAATTACAGGTGCTCAGATTTCCCTAGCTAATTATAATCTTCCCTTTCATTCAAGTCAAAATATCACGTCAAATATGGCTGATGATCATTCTCCTTATGTAAGGATTCCAAGCTCACCTCAATAGCAAATCGTAAGGATTCCAACTTCACCTCAATAGCAAATTGTGATACGCCTCATCATTCAACTCTCCTTTTATAATCATAATCCTCATTTTTAAGTTTAAAAAAAAGTTCCGACCTCACTCACATGTGTTGTGAATTATTATCTTCCTCTTTATTTAAATATCTTTTCATATTAGTAATCTCCACTATTATACAAAGTTTTTAGGCTCACCTTAGCTGTGATTTATTATCTTCCTCCTCATTAAAGTATGCCAAGGTCACATTAATTGTGAATTGTGATTATCCTTTTCATTCAAGTTTCATTCTTTAGTCATTATCTAAATTTTTAAATAAGAAAAATTCTTGGTCTTACCTTAGTTGTGAGTTATGATATTCCTTGTCACTCAAGTCTCATTTTATAGTCATTCTACCGATTTTTAATCAGAGTTTCAAAGCTCACCTTAGTAGCGGATTATGCTCTTCGTCGAGGAGCCTCGGATCACCTTAACTACAAATTGTGGTATTCCTTCTCTTTCAAGCCTCATTTTATAGCCATAATTTCCATTTTTAAGCAAATATTCTAGGCTCAACTTAGTTGTGAATTATGATCTTAATCCTCATTCAAGTCTCCTTTTATATGCAAGAGAAAGACATTTTTGAACAATCATAATGTCCATTTTTAATTAGGGTTCTTTAGCTCACCCTAGTTACAAATTATTTTCATCCTCATCATTCAAGTCTCCTTCTACATGGAAGCAGGCTTTTTTAAAGAGAAAAAATTCTCACTCAATTCAAAAAAGTATTATTTTCAGTTTTTGTTGCTTAAAATTATATTTTCAAATCACTGAGTCACTGACATGCATTGAATGTCCAAATATTAATATGGTTGTAACAAATGTGTCTTTAACTATATTAAAACCACACCACAAAACATATGCCTTTAACAAATTGTTTAAAACATTTGCTGCAAAACCAAAAACATAAAATATCCTTGATTTCCCACCCTCTCCCTCTCACCATTAACTCCTATTACCCCTGGATTATTCATCACGGTTCCATTAAAAAGATGCAGGAGAAAATTGTTAATTTATTTCCTAGACTTCGAAATTCATTTTCTTCTTTCTACCGTGCCATTAAAAGCATTTGACTATATTTGGAATCACTAGTTTAGAAGCATCGTTACAAAAGTTAAATTGATTCATCCAAATACCTTTGAAGCTATTCTTAATACATATATTTAGCTTTTATTGCTACTAGTGTTGCCTTGTCCAGATCGTTACATAAAATAACTTTGTTTCTTATCAACCATAACTTCCAACATATAAATTTTGGAAGTGCCATCCACACCCTAGGCATTGTTATTTTTCAAGGTCCCTTGGCATATACTTTCTCCAGTACATGAATATCTCTACCCACATATACGTGGGTAGAGAACTTAGTAGCTTATTCTAGTATACGTCTGCAACCTATCTTCCTTATAGTAGTTGTAATAAAAGAAAAATGATGGATTGATTCTTTTATATCTGCACACAATTCACATCGAGAAGACACAAGAATCTCTCCTTCCTTTTACAAAATATCTTTCCCTGAGCTAAGATTTAGGAAAAAAAATTAGTAATTTTGGGAATTTTGACATTGTTCCGTATATATTCCAAAAGAATGAGAACTGAGGAAGATAGAGAGATTTTAGCACAAGAGATACCCATTTTTGAATTTGTACGAATATTCCCATCATCCCTACTATATTTAGAGACGCTAGTGTACGGAGAAAATCCGAAAATTTTTCTGGGGAGAGAAGAAACCAATGGTTTGAAATATTCTTGGGGAACCCAAAGTTCCATTGTAGCTAGTTGCCAAGTATTTCATTCTAAACATAAATATCAAACAAGATTTGAATATTATTGTAAATGAGTAATGATATGTTATGTTTATGAATGAATAATAGCGATTTACTATATTGTGAATGAGTAATAATATGAAATGGTTATGAATAAACATTTTTGTAGCTATTTTTTTCCCAATAAAATTTCTATCAAAAACTATTTCGTTTTTACATATGGTTTTCATCTCTAATAAATAATTGGTTGCCACAGGGTAGTTTATCCAATATTTTTTTATAGCTTCAATTAAGAAATCACAATTGTATTATAATATTCAGTAAATAGATTGATTGTTTATGCATGTCCATATATATATATATGATAAAAATGAATATATTGGAAAATATTTTTGGTTTTGCTTATTTGGTTTTTCCTGGTAAAATCTTTATGTTAATGTGTGTGTTTATCATCGCATTTTAGAAAACCTTCATGTGTGAAAACTTGGATCAAAGTCATTGTTGACAAGATATTAGGTAATGTGTACCTTCCATCTCTAGAGAGATTCAAGAGGACCTTTACATCCATTTTTGGTAGTTTTCAACACATGGTTTTTATCTTTAGTGATTTTGTGGTGCATGGTAGTTTTGCCCATAGTTTTGAAGTTTCAATTAAAGAACTATGGTTGTATTCTAATATAAGGTAAATGAATTGGTAGTTTATGGATGTCCTTCCATATATATATATATACATATACAGTAAACATGAACATATTGGAAAATCTTTTTTTTGGTTTTTATAGTAAAATCCCCATGTTAATCGGTTTGCTTCCCATTGCATCTTTTCTATTTTATTGAGGATTTGTTTGCAACAATTAAATATATAGGGTTAAATCCTACAATGTTACTATGGGGGGATGATATGGTGAAATGTTGTGGCATGCAACATGGTTTGTGATGTGGCATGTTTACATGGAGAGAATATGTAGCACATACATTAGTATAGAGAGGAGGTGGTCGCTGCATTGGAGCATGACATGGAATCTGAAGGGTTGACATGTTGACCTTGCTGGAAATCTACAAATCTAAAACTTCCATTAACAATCATTTTAGAAAACATTTCTATGGGAAAACTTGGATCAAAGTCATTTGTTGACAAACTATTAGGTAATGAGGACCTTCTATCTCTAGAGAGTTTCAAGATAACAAGAAAACATAATCTATTGTTTGTCATTTTCATCATTGTATTTTTGTTTCCTAACAAATCCTAGATCCAAACACTATTAAATATGGAAATTTCAATAATTTGACCTTTACAAAAAACTGAAATCCAGATGTAACACAACATCTCATGTGTGTATCTTGCAAAGGTTGCATGCTTTTATGTTAACATGTAGGAAGTGATTGTCACATGTCAACCATGTGTTTAATGATGTAGTGTATTAAAATGGTGGCATGTCACAAGATTGCCATGTGTCAGCCACATGTCAGATGTATCGATGTTGATTGGTCATGCAATGGTAAAATACACTAAGGGTCATAACTTTGTGCTAAGAGCTTATAATGATGTACAATTTATATCATTGGAAATATGTCGACGAGTAGAAGACAATGATGATTCATAAATGATGTTTATTATAGTTATAGAAAGAAAAAGAAAAAATTACAATGCCTCCATAAATTCACCTTAGGGTTGGGAGCACACACCGAAGAGGTATGCTCAAGTATATTTGGTTTGTTTTTTATTAAGAAGAAAAGCCACAAAGTTGATAAATGTTGGTACTCTAGTGTATTTTTATTTTGGTGGTATGAGAGGCTACTAGGCAGTTTCTTTCTAACATAAGCAAACCATTGATGGAAGTAGGAGCATGAACAAAAAGAGAATGAAAATCATCCCATGCAGTCGTAGGAATTTTTGTCGTCATTGAAGTTAATTGGAGATTGAAAAGTCAAGTATTGGAACTACATGTAGACAAGTTTGGGAAGTCAAGGTCAGGTAAAAATAAGATATCACCTCAATTGCAAACTAAGGAGAAACAAATGCTAAACGAAATCTACCAGTTAAGACATTATATGGATTTTTTTCCAAATTGCCAAGAATAAAGTGTGTTTGATTAACAAGCTAAGTCTTCAAGTCAAAATTTTGGGGCCAAAGTCCTTGTGATGATCTAAATCTAATCCTCATTCCAAACTTCCTAAAAAACATAATTGGTCACAAAAGTTTGAGTTACACACTCAGCATGAAGACAAAAGACCAAAACGCCTTAAGAATGTGAAATTATTCATCGTGATGGTTGGTCTTCCAATAAAACTTTATAATAAAAAAAGACCTTATTTAAATGAGAAAGAACCAAACCAAGAGAGAATAATAAAAAATAGAGGAGAAGAATAACAAGAAAAACTTAGAAGAAAAAAACTCACTGAAAAAAAATTATCCTAAAACCAAAACAATCCACTACTGCATTGTGAATGAGTAATAATATGCCATGTTTACAAATAAATATATGTGTAGCTATTTCATTAGCCTAATAAAATATCCATGGAAAATTGGCTTTCATATTAGAATTTCTAGGACAAATATTTGTTCTATATATGGTGCGTTTAGTTGCATGTAAGTGAACATTTAATTAATTTAATGTTTTAAAAACCATTTTTTAAACATATATTAAAAAACCAACCTCTTATTTTTCCAAAACATAAATGCAATCAATATATATTATTGTAGACTTATATTTCTAGCTCGACGGATTTGAACGTGGACTAATCTTTCGGTATCGATATATTTCCTTGTGGAAGTAGTTTTCTTCATAGGTAAATTAATTTAATGTTTTAAAAATTATTTTTTAAAATATATTACAGAACATGCCGAGAAGACTAAATATTATGTATGTATTGAAGAAGCTCGTATCATTGCAAAAGTTGCGCAATTTCACCATCAGAAGTTTAGAGAGTTTTGAAATCGAAAAAAGACCTAATAATCTTAATAGGGATGATGGCTGGAAGATTAGTAGCTGCTGGATCCCAGCCCTATCTTCCTAGCCTCACTCTTGCTTCTCTTTTGTCCCGGGTTTTCCTTTATCCTCCCTTAATCCGGTGTGGTTTTTTAATTAAATCCTTCAACCCCTTTTCCTTGAAAATTAAATTTACCTTATGATATTGTTATAGCATGAGCATTATAAACATTTTGTCATTAGCCCTTGTAATAATAATATTAGCCAAGAGTTAATTTTATACTATGATAATAGTTTATAGTTTCATTAGTTTAGCATAATATTGATTTTAATATTAATAATATAGATTAAGAGATAAATAAATACATAAATAAAGATAATTAGTTTTTTTAAGTTTTATTGAGTTTTAGGTTTAAAAATTTAGGTTGATTAATAATGGGTTTAATAATATTCCAATCTTTATTTTTAATTATATAATAATTTAAATAATATTACTGATTATTATTAATATTAATAATATGTTGTTAAATTTTAATATATTATTATATGATCATTAAAATTTTATTCATATGGTAAATACATAATATTATAGAAGATATATTAATAGGTGAAAAATAAAAATATTTACATATAATAATAGTGAATTTTAATTTCTAGAGTTAAAATTGACCGTGATAATAAAATAATGAGTACATAATAATAATATTTACAATTATTTCTATTTTAATTATTTAAATAAATAATATTTTTTGAATAACGGTTAATAAATAGATACACATTAGTAATAACAATATTTACCATTTAATATTTTAATTAAATGATACTAATTGATATTATATTAATAT
>APFE030256435.1:64558-75561 GCA_000404065.3 Pinus taeda
TTAATAAATAAACAAATATAAATAAAATAATTACTATTTTAGGTTCTAAGGTTAAATCTGACCTTCATAATAAAATTATGGGTATATAATAATATGATTTACCATTATATTTATTTTGATTATTAAATAAATAATATTTATTAATATTATATAATAATAAATAAATAAGAAATACATTAGTAATAATAATATTAACATTAACAAATGATATTATGCAATTGATATTATATATAATTATAATAATAATAAATAAAGAAATAAATTGAATAATTAAATAAAATTTAGGTCCCTCATTTTGGACCTGGTCATACTTAGTTGATAGAGGCCCGGTTTAACCTTTTGTGAGTCAAATTTAGCTCTTGGAATAGCGTGTTGTCCCTATTTAACTCATTGCTCAGATCAGATCTTCAACTTATCCTGACGATAAACCACGCTGGTTGGTTCGAAATGAGTCGACAAATGATTTGTTATGTGATTTTTCCGAAATTATTCTCACAAACAAGATTATGGATCACAAAAGTCTAAATTCCTTCTTCAACTTGTCCTCACGATGAACCACACTGGTTGGTTCGGAACACGTCGACAAAAAATTGTTTATGTAATTTCGCCAAAGATTCTCTAAACAAAAATCAACCTATTATTTTTCCAAAAATTAAATACAGTCAATAAATATATATATTGTGGACTTATATTTCTAGCTCGAAGGATTTGAACGTGGACTAATATTTCGGTATCGATCGTCTCACCAACTCCCAACAACGACATTGTGCACGACTTTCACATCAATTTCAGTAGCCATTTCTTTATGTGGATTGGATTTAGCATACTTTCAAAAGATGATGTAACCATAATTGTTCTTCGTTACCCACCTTTGAGCTCCACATGGAACTTTATAGAGGGAAGAAATATTGTGTTTGATTTCCTTGAATGCTTTATCAGTTCAATGTCTAGCTAAACCGTCTTCTTACGTCACGTTTATAAAAGGTGACAACATTTATGTACTCAAATTGCTTTGCCATAATTCATTTATTCAATTCTAATATGGTCCGAAACATCTGCTGTCGTTGTGTTTTTTCTACGGGAGTATGAGAGTACGAACGAAAAGGCATCTTGCATCCACATAATACTTAAGCAGTATATGAGTATCCCGGTGTATAGTCCAAGCTGGAAGAATAATATTATACCAAGTTGGAAGATCCCGGTGTATAGTCCAAGTTGGAAGAATAATAACATACCTAGCTGCATGTCAAAGTTCACCACAAATCCTCAACAAATCCCCAAAGTGGGCACGTGGGTCCAACACTACTTTGCACAACTCGCGAAGATGTTCCCGTGGACAAAATTGTGAAGAAATTGCATGATACGATTCTTATATATACATATGTATGTTATTATATATGTTACTATATATATAGAGAGTAAAGATGAATATATTGGAAAATATTTTTGCTTTTCTTAGTGTGGGTTTTTATAGTAAAATCTTCATGTTAATGTGTGTTTTCCATTGCATCTTTTCTATTTTATTGAGAATCTGTTTGTAAAAATTAAATGTATAGGGTAAAATCCTATAATGTTATTATAGGGGGGTGATAGGGTGAAATGTTGTGGCATGCAACATGGTTTGTGATGTGGCATGTTTACATGGAGAGAATATGTAGCACATACACAAGTATAGAGCTGAGGTGGTAGCTGCGTTGGAGCATGACATAGAATCTGAAGGATTGACATGTTGACCTTGGTGGAAATCTACAAATCTAAAACTTCCATTAACAATCATTTTAGAAAGCCTTGTTGTGGGAAAATTTGGATCAAAATCATCTATTGACAAACTATTAGGTAATGAGGACCGTCCATCTCTAGAGAGTTTCAAGATAACAAGAAAACATAATCTATCGTTTGTCATTTGCATCATCATAATTTTTTTTCCCAACAAATCCTAGATCCAAACACTATTAAACATGGAAATTTTAATAATTTGACGTTTACAAAAAAACTAAATCTGGATGTGACACAACATCTGATGTGTGTATCTTGCAAAGATGACATGCTTTTATGTTAAGATGTGGGCAAGTGACTGCCACATGTTAGCCATGTGTCTAATGATGTAGTGTAGTAAAATGGTGATGTGTGGCGAGATTGCCACGTGTCAACCACATGTCAAATGTATAGATGTTGATTGGTCATGAAATAGTAAAATACACTAAGGGTCATAACTTTGTGCTCAGAGGTTATAATTATTTACAATTTATATCATTGGAAATATGTCAATGAGTAGAAGGCAATGGTGATTCATAAATGATGTTTATGATAGTTATAGAAAGAAAAAGAAAAATTACAGCACCTCCATAAAGTCATATTGGGGTTGGGAGCACACACCAAAGAGGTATGCTGAAGCATATTTGGTTTGTTTTTTCTTAAGAAGAAAGGCCACAAAGTTTATAATTGTTGGTACTCTATTGTATTTTGTTTTTGTGGTATGCGAGGCTGTCAGGCAATTTCTTTCTAAGAGAAGCAAACCATTCATGGAAGTAGTAGCATGAACAAAAAGAGAATGAAAATATTCCCATACAGTCGTAGGAATTTTTGTCATCATTGCAAGTTAATTGGAGATTGAAAAGTCAAGTATTGGAACTACATGCAGACAAGTTTGGGAAGTCAAGGTTAGGTAAAAAGAAGATATCACCTATATTACAAACTAAGGAGAAACAAATGCTAAATGAAATCTACGAGTTAAGACATTATATGGAATTTTTACCAAATTTCCAAGAATAAAGTGTGTTTGACTAACAAGCTAAGTCTTCAAGTCAGAATTTTGGGGCCAAATTCCTATGAATGGGAAGTGATGATCTAAATCCAATCCTCATTCCAAACTTTCTAAAAAAAAAGAAATTGTCACAAAATTTTGAGGTACACACTCAACTTGAAAACAAAAGACCAAAATGCCTTAAGAATGTGAAATTATTCGTCGTGATAGTTGGTCTTCCAATGAAACTTTATAATAAAAGAGGGCCTTGTTTAGATGAGAAAGAACCAAAACCAAGGGAGAATGATAGGAAATGGAGAAAAAAGATAGTCATAGAAGCATGAAGACTTCGAAGAAGAAACTCACTGAGAAATCACAAGTTGTCCTTTGAATGAAAGCAATGTATTGTATTATGAATGAAAAATAATACATCTTTGTAACTATTGTCTTAGCCTAATAAAATCTTCATAAAAAAAATGGGCTTTCATCTTAGAATTTCTAGGAATATATATAATATATATAATATATATATATATTATATGTTACATTTAGTTTAGTTGCATGTAAGTCAGCATTTAATTAATTTAATGTTTTAAAAACCATTTTTTTAATATATTAGAAAACCAACCTCTTATTTTTCAAAGATTAAATGCCCTCATGTATTTATCGTGGACTTATATTTCTAGCTCCATGGACCTGACGTGCACTAATATTTCGATATCGATATATTTCTTTATGGACATTGTTAGAGCCAAGATGCACAGCAGATTAAAACATATACTCAGCAAATAAAATTATGCACAGGAGACATAACAATTTAACGTGGTTCACCCAACCAATCTGGGCTACGTCCACCAAACATAGGCATCAACAATCTTTATTAATCAAACAGGAGATTACAAAATTAATCAAGTTCCTCACAAACTCTCTCACACCAAAAAACAATCCATATGGATACCTGTTTTATAGCAAGGAGAATCTAATTGCCTCATAAATCCTCTCACATCAAATTTAGGATGCATTAACTCCCTCCCAACAACCTGGAGCTAATCTAGCAACAAATTCCTATTGTTGTCACCTACTGAGATTTTTGCCTATTTTATTTAAAACATAAAATCTCAACAATCTCCACCTTGACAACAATTAGCCTAATGCCCTGTTTCTTTATTACTTTATCTTTTTTGCAAGCCAATTTTAATTGGTTATTTTAATTTTAGTTGGATTTTGGTATTTTATTATACATTATTTACATATTGTTCTACGCTATAATATGGCATAATCAAAAATACATTGCTAATACTAAAATGTAAAAATTTTATTAAATAATTAATTTAATTAAAAATAATCAATATTGCCATTGACATTAAATAACATAAATAGCTCCTATGTACATAGAGACATCATGTGACTCAATCGTTTTAAATGAGAGGTGAGTTAGTAATTTTTATATAATTGCAACTAAAAAAAATATAACTTCTATCTTAATAAAGATTATGAAATAATAAATTGGTTGCAAATTGGTACCTCTTTTATATAAAACAAAAAACCTAATTTCTATATTTGAAAAAAATTATAAATGGAGAAATTTTAGTGTTAAATGGATAACTAATTACTAATTTCCATATAATGGCAAATTGCAAAAAAACAAGGATAACATCTATCTTAAAAATAATTGTAAAATAGTAAGTTCTTTGCAAATTGGTAATTCTTATAAAAGACAAAAACCATAACTTCTATATTGGAAAAAATTATAAAATGACAAATTTAAGTGTTAAATGGATAACTCCTAAAAAAAAATAGAAAAATAATAAATCAATATTAGAAAAAATTATAAAAGATATAAAATGGTAAACTTTCAAATCCACAACTTTTATACAAAAAAAATAGAAAAACAGTAACTTCTATATTACAAAGAATTATAAAATGGCAAAATTGAGTTTACAATGGATAAGGCTTATGAGAAAATAGAAAAAAAACAAAAAAGATAAAACCAATATTAAAAAAACAATAAAAAATAGAAAATGGAAACCTTAGTTGCACTTGCAAATGCATAACTCATATACAAAAGCATAGAAAAATGACAACTTCTATATTACAAAAAATTATGAAGATAAGTTTGCACTTGTGAATAAAAGAAATAGAAAAACAGTAACTTCTATATTACAAAAAAATATAAAATGGCAAATTTCAGTTTAAAATGGATAACTCTAATGAAAAATAGTAAAATGATAAATCCAATATTAAAAAATACATATAAAAAGTATAAAATGAAAAATCTTAGTTGCAAATCCATAACTCCTATACAAAAGTATAGAAAAATGGCAACTTCTATATTACAAAAAAATATAAAATCAGAAATTGCAGTTACCTAAGATAACTGTGCACTTGTGAATAAAATAAATGATAATAAAGGTAAGTTTCGCTTAAAATAATAATTAAATTTACATGAAAAAAGCTATAAAATAGTAATAAAGATAAGGTTACACTTGTGAATAGAATAGAATAGAAAGTAAATTTACATTTTAAATTTTATATATAAAATAATAAAATAATAAATAACATGTAAAAATTTATGTAGTTACAAATGGTATAGTAAGATTGGTATGCTTAAGAAATTTGCATGCTACATGTTTTATATAAAAAACAATAAACTAAATTTACATGTTCAATTTTACATTGAAGTTTGGTAGAAAATTATAAGTTTGCACATGTATTTTTTTTTTCATATTAAATTTAAATTATGACAGAGAAGGTAAGTTCTATTTTTCTAAAATTGCAATAAAACTAGTTTACCAACTAATCTTGTATTTTGGAAACCTTCTACAAGTAATGAGAATTAAAATGGAATTATGTCTTAATGTAGTAGAAAAGTATACTTAGAAATTATAATTAAAAACTTATTCCCTTCCATAAAGAATTCTTGCTCAGATTAGTAGCAAAACATAGTTAGAATTAAGAATTTGTTCTCTTTCAACAAAGAATTTTGGATCAATCCATGTACCAATCACTTTTGAAATATAGGGAATTGTAAGTTTTATATTAAAAAATGCAAATATATTTAAATCACATTTTTGTTTTTATTCTCATAATTTTTTTATGATATCTACTACCAGGTTGGAGTATAGTGATTAGCTGGATTGCATTCCATTGCAAAGCAAGGATACTGGATTGCATTCCATTGCAAAACAAGGATCACTGGTGTGGAATTCAAATAGAGGGGCTCATTTCCCTTAGTCAACCAAAAAGGTTGGGCACTGCCACATATTGTGTAATAAATTTGGATAAGATAGGACACATAACAAATTGAAATTAAATGAAAACTATTATTTGTTATTTGTGATCAAATATTTTGTCTTTGTTGTTAATAGACATGTGAATATTAATTTCCTTGTATCTATCCAATTATCACTCTAGTAATAGTTTTGAAATTTTTCTTGGCCATATTTGCAATTTTCTACTAGATTTCTAGGAATTGTTGCGTTTTAGTTTCACTTAGACTGCCATGTTTTTAATTCAATTATAAGTAATCTCATAAGTAGGCTTCTACGCATTGTCTCTTTTGTATTCTCTATAGTTTGAAATTTTTTGTTTTTCAAAATATGTACAAATATAGTTCAGTGAATTTGACTGATTTTTTTTCTTGCGAACAGGATACTTGGAGACCCTCTAAAGGAAATTGATGGCACCTAGATCAAAACTTCCTGAATGGAAATATCTTGAAAGAAAAAATGATGGAAAAATTTATTGCAAGTTCTGCAATAATACTTGTGGGACATCAGTGACTCGAGCAAGAGATCATTTGCTTGGCATTGTGGGTGGAACTGGTGGAGGAGTGGCAGCATGTACTAAAATTGATGAAGATGTGAAGAAACGTTTAAGTGAAGAAGTCAATGCTCATAAGCAAGGAAAGGTAGTCGAAGAAGTAAGAAAAAAAAGAACACAAGATACGTTCATGGGAAGAGAAAATGTTATTAATTCAACACCAAGCTCTTTCTTACCATTTGTGGCATCTACAACATCTTCTATGCCATATGGATCACAAAGAGAACCTACTTTACCAGACGTTGATCCAACACAACAAACATTGGAGAAAGCTTGGAAGCCATTGGAGCGAAATGAGGTAGATGATTCAGTTTATGATTTTTTCATTGGCTGTAATATCTCTTTCAACACTATCAGAAGCTCATTATTTCATGATATGTTAAAAAAGATTGGCCATTTTGGTCCCTCATATGTTCTTCCCAGCTATGAAAGTCTTAGGACCAAAGGAATTGATAGGAGCAAACAAAGAATAGAGGAAAGAGTTAAACCAATAAGGGATTCATGGGCTATTTCTGGATGTACTTTAGTTAGTGATGGTTGGACTGATCGCCAGTCTAGACCTCTCGTGAACACACTTGCTTGTTGTCCTGAGGGAGTGATCCATTTGTCTACTATTAATTGTATGGACAAAACAAAGACTGTTGAATATTTATTTCAGATACTAAAGGACACCATATTATCTATAGGAGAGGACAACGTAGTCCAAGTTGTCACTGATAATGCATCCAATTGTGTTCGTGCTGGTGAGCTATTGATGGAGCATTTCCCTAAGTTGTTTTGGACACCTTGTGCAACACATTGTATTGATCTAGCCCTTCATGACATTGGTAAAATAGGTTGGGTGCAAGTAAACATATCTCAAGCAAGGCAACTGGTCAAATTCATTCTTAACCACCGATTGAGTTTGAATATATTTAGAAAATACAAAACCAGGAATCTACTAAGACCAGGTGACACTAGATTTGCCACCCATTTTATTGCACTGCAAAGGGTGGTAGAGCAAAAAGCTGCATTACGATCATTCGTATGCAATGAAGAGTGGGTGAACTCTCCTTTGTCAAGGTCAGAAGGTGGTAAACTAATAGAGAAAACAATCTTCAATGAAATGTTTTGGTCATGTGCAGAAAAAATCATCTCTATTTGTGAGCCTATTGTACAAATATTGAGGATGGTGGATTCTAATGCTGCATGTATGGGTTTTGTATATGAAAGAATGGATAGGGTAAGAGAACACATATCATTGGTATGTAAGAATGATAGTTTAGTATATAATCCAATATGGAGAATTGTGGAAAAAAGGTGGTGTATGTTGCATACGCCATTACATGCTGCGGGGCTTTTTCTAGCACCTAATTACTTTCGCGTTCCTAAGGATAGAGATATCATGGAGGGATTTTATAATTGCATGGAGAGGATGTATCATGATCCTGAGATACAATATAAAATACGAATACAATCAATATCATATAGGCAAGGGACTGGTCATGCTTTCACTACAGCTAGGGCACTACGAGATATGCACCATCCAGAGGTCACCCCTGCTCAATGGTGGTTTCTCCATGGATATGAGACACCTCAACTACAAACATTTGCAGTCAGGGTGTTGAGTCAGGTATGTAGGCATCATAATTATTTATACTTTGTATGTATATTTGCAAATTATTCCATGTAAATTGTTATACTAATATAATAGTATTTTCATGTAAAAAAATAGGTCACTAGTGCATCAGCATGTGAAAGGAGTTGGAGCACTCATGAGTTCATCCATAGTAAGAAAAGAAACCATTTAGGAGCTAGCAAATTGGCAGATTTGGCTAGCATTCATTGCAATTTACACTTGTGGCTGAAATCTTTGGAGGGGAAGAAAACAACTTCAAATATAGTACGAGAGGTTCCCCCTATTTTTAATGCATCTAGTGCAACCTCACAAGCACCAATTGTGGGATCGTCTTCTACATCCACACATCACATCAATAAGAATGATGTCTTGCTCAGAGATATTATAGATGAGAGTGCTAGTAGTGATAATGACTCTCTCATGAGTGAATACACTGATGTGGATGAGGACAATGGAGATGAGATGACCTACACACCTTAAGATAATTTTGGCCCTTCATTTATGGTAATGACCATAAATTTTTTATTTCTATTAGCATTTTGTATAAGCACATAAGTCTTAAACTATGTTTTAACTTTTTGACTTATATGATTGAATTGTTCTAGTTTGACATATTATATTCTTAGTTACTTTTACTGCATTATTTTATAAGGTTTAAAGGTGTTTATTTTATAAGCAACATTGTTTTTTAACTATAATACAAAATGAGCATGAAGTAAATGATCTAAATTCATATTTGAATCTTAAATTGGATATCATTGTTGTTGTCTTTCAAGAAGATTCTCTAGAAGTTTGTAGATATCTACAAAAAAAACCCTTTAAGAGTTGTATCAATGTTTGTAGAGGGCATGTACATTTTCAAATAGATCTATTTAGTGTTTTAGAGATAAATTTCATGGTATTTAGAGATCACTTAAATCATAATTTTAATATCCAATATCTCAATTTTTACATTGAACTCTAGTTTTGGGTGTTGTGACTCATATTATTAGATTTTACTTTTACATGTTTTTCTAGTCTACAATAATAATTAATTTGAGGCATTTTGATCTTCATTACTTCTAAGCCGTTTTAGAGAGAAGGGGTCGATAACATTTTAGATAGGAGAAATTAACGTTGGAAATAAGTAAACATAAATATACTTGGCAGAGAAAGATTTAATGAATTTTCATATAATGATTGTTTATTTGAATTAAAAAAATAAAAATTAAGTATATGTAAGATATATAATGTCAAATTTTTTCCGTATTGAATTTTATTGCATCGAATTTATTCGGTATCGAATCGAATTCGAATTCGAATTTGGTAACTATGTTTCAAACAAGTGCTGCGTGTGAATACGAAGTTCATGCAAGAGAGCCGCAATTTGAGCCGTTTCCAAAATGACCCACGCATCAAATCATTTTCAATCATTTTGAGCTGTTTCCGATATGACCAACGCATCAAATCATATTCAATTATTTTGAGCAAGTTTCCGAAATGACCGACGCACGAAATCATTTTCAATTAATAATTTTCGCTCTTACCGTTGGTCAAAAGTTCTCAAATAATCATAATTTTTCAACCCACGGGCTCTATTGCTGCCGTGGGCTATGCACTAATGGATTCCAATGGGATCCATTTTTGAAAAAGTGAAGCGTGTTAAAAGATCTGAACACATTAAGATATGAAACCCCCAGCTTTACTAAAATACATATTTATTCAATTTTTCTATTCTAATAAGTTATTCACCGGAGTGGTGTGAAAGCTTCTTACAAAACAAGACTTCGCGCGGCTTACACAAGGAGAATGGACTCAAGAGAGCATTTCACCGGAGTGGTGCGGAAAGCTTCTTACAAAACAAGACTTCACGCCGCTTATACGAGGAGAATGGACTCAAGAGAGCATAAATAGTGAGGATAATCGAATTTTTATTATAGAGTTGGATTGGTAATATGATTGCATTGGTTAGGATTATTTTAATTTAAAATTATTTTAATATTAGTTGAATTGAGGTTTGTGATTCATAATAGTTGAAAGAATAATTTCGGCGTAAATCACATGCAGACAGCGATTTGTTGATGCGTTTCGAACCAACTAATATGGTTCATCGTCAGGACAAGTTGAAGAAACAGATCCGGCTTAGCATGTTAAATAGTCTGAGCAGAGACTCCAACGGCTAAATTTGAACTATAAGACCCAGGTCAAATTTATTAATTTAATATTATTATTATTCATAATATTAATATTATTAATATATTATTTTATTTATGGAAATAAGTAAAATTAGGTAAAAATAAATAAATAAGTGAATAGTATTAAAAGTAAATTATTTATTTATTTAAAATAACATTAGGTCGTTTAAAATAAAATAAAATAATTATTATTTATTATTTTCTTTAAGAAAATAATTTTCATTAAGTAAATTATTATAATATAAATCTAACTATGGTTAGTTTTAAAAAATGATTTATATAATTATATATATTATATTATATATATTATATATATATGATTTTATTAAATAAATAATATTAGGTTGTTAGGATCAAATAATTTTAATGGTAAGTACAAAACGGTATTTATAAATTATATATATATATATATTATATATATATATATATATATATATAAGGTATTTATTAAATTATATATATATATATATATATATATATATAATAATTATAGTTTGTTTAAAGGTAAAAGAAACGATTAATAATTTTAATGGTTAGTATTAAAAGGTAAGTTATTTGTTTGTAAAATTATTTAATTTACTAAACATTAAAATAAAATAAATAAATAAACATAAACTAAAATTTTTATAGATAGATTCTTTTATAA
>APFE030256444.1:0-35560 GCA_000404065.3 Pinus taeda
TCCACTTGGAGAATGATGATCTCTTACTCATCCCTGGTCGAAAATGGAGTGGCAAGTGTCATAGGGGAAGCTTCTGGAAGATTCCATGATCTTCCACCTCACATTTTTGTCCCTGCCATTTGTTCATTCCCGACCATCGCACCCAACAGAGGAGCAAAACAATATGCATCACACCCTGTACATTGGGAAGGTGATATGCATCGCACCCTATGCATTGACCTTTCAGTATGGTCCAGTTTTGACCATTTATGAGCAGTTTTCAGTGGAGAACTTCTGGGAGATGATGTAATCAGTTGACCTTGTTCCTTTAGGCAGTGAAGCAACACTTTTAGGGACTTAGGATTCCTCAGTTTATGCACATTTTTGATTGGGTTTGAAGTGCCCAAAAATGTCTATAACAGTTGCCCCCTAAAGCATGAGGTTGTTAATCTTTTTTTTGATGTCGGGTGAAATTCTTTACTATGAGGATCTGAATTTTTTCTGAGTTGGGAGGCAACCTGTAATAAGATACAATACAATAAATTATTTGACAACTTTTTTCATGATCTAGTTGAGGCGAGCATTCCCATGCTCAGCTTTATAAGTTCATTTTTCATGTACATAGGACAGATGATCGTCTGTGTGACAGACTGATGATATGGACACATCATCCTTTGATTTGGATGATCATCTGTTCGGCAATGATGTACACTGGATGTTTTTATATTCCTGAATATATCGCAGCCTGGATGGATGAAACTAGATCCGAGTTCTTCAAAACTTGTCCAATCTTCACTCGGAGTACAAGTCGATCCATGTGAAAAATGTTTTGGAGACGAACATGGAAAGACATCGCCTAATTACCAGCCAATGATGTAAGTTGTTAACAGGCACGAGAGGAATCACCAATAATGACAATGATCCTCAAGGTACTACAGTACAATTTACGTGGTGTGAAAAAGGACTTGGCTTCGAACACCACAGAAAATCTCTCGGTCGAAGGCCAATGATGTAAACCTGTTGCCGAAAGTGAGAAACTTGCCATTAAGGCATGCAAGCTTCAAAGTACTGAAAGGGTTGTTCCTAAGTCAACTTCTTGGATAATGAGTTGATGTCAACAAGAAGAGACCAATCGCAAGAGGGCCGTAATGAATCCCACATCAACAACACGGAAAGAAGAAAATGATTTTGGAGGTGAAAACAAACTGTTGATATAGGGTTCAGGGTGGCGGTCATGAAGGAACGAAGCATGAATGTATTGTAGTGGGTGAGACACAGGTGAATTGTCTGAATGACTTCTCTTGAACATATTAGTGACACTGATGATGGATTGGTAGCGTTAACCCCAGAGATGATGGCGTGATGGACAAATGGTGAAGACCAGTGAACAGAACAACCCAACCCGGCATGGATGCGGAAGGAAAGTGTCATGTTCAAGAGTGACTTGCCACCAATAAAGTTTCTTCTTGTTTTCTTCCCAATTTTCCCCAATCATTGCTGACCAGTACCTCTTTATTTTTGTCAAGCTTGAGGAGGATAACATATGCTTGTTCTATAATCCGCCCTTCAGGCGAACCTGTCACTATATTTTAGCGAGTCTAGCAACAGTGAAACTCGTTCTCATCCTATTGGAGGAGTTTGTCGCTATTTAGTTTTAACTAGTTTAACGACAAAGATAACTCGGTCTCTTTCAATTTTAGAGATTCTGAAAGAAACGGAAAGAAGACTCCGAAGATTCTTTTTCGTTGTATAACCCCTTAAGTCTGAAAAAGCGTAAAATAATACAAAAGGGATGAATTTTCGATAGTTTTAACAAGCCGAACAAGACAAGCGCTCAATGTTTTTATGTAATAATCCCTCAGGTCCAAAGATATTAAAATTTAGAGGAGGGATAGCACTTCCGATGCCTTTTAACGAGCCAGAGAGGCCAATTGCTCAGCAATCTTTTCATATTTTACGAGTCAGGTGAAAAGAGCTTAAAGAAGACTCATTTTCGAGGAACGAGTGATAGTTTCGGGTAGCAGATGATTCCAGGTAAGATTTGGAATTTTCTAATCATGGCAGTGTTACAAGGATGGCTAGCAGAATCACTCTTCGCAGATGTTCCTCGAAGGGGTAAACAATCATACGGGGGTGAATGATTGGCTAAAAACAGAGTGGAGGTGATGGCGAGAACACGACCAAGGCTCAAAAGCTGGCGATAAGGCATTCACAATGGTTATTTACCTGTTCATTTTTTAATGAGCTTAAACACGGGGATAAACACTTGCTCATGACTTATGTTTATTTTTTAACGAGCTTGAACTATGTGCTAAAACTGCTCGTGGAGAGTTTATTTTTTAACGAGATTGAACTCTGTGACAACATTGCTCGCCAGTCGTATGATAAGAAACGTCTCATTCAAGATGCCATTTTTTATGGAGCTTGCACCTTTTGAAGCTTTTCCACGAATCCTTTCTTTATGCAAGTTAGGAAATGACTAGCCTTATGGGTTTAAAGGGTTAGAGGTCCTAAAAATTTAAAAAATAAATAGCTTCTCTTCGCTTGCATGCAGAAAGGTTTGCATGCCCCCAGGTATAGCAAAGTAGAGTTTCCAGGTTACCCTTCAATTTGCAGACAAAACATTTGTTGTATTGGGAAAGGCTTACCTTCTAATGGAGGTATATTATCCGTTCTAATCCCATTTTCCTATATGGATGGGTATCAGACTAGTCATATATCCTTCGCTGAAACCTACCATATACCCAGAGTTTTTTTGCCGAAGCAGACCAGGGTGCATGCCCCCTGGGTTTTAGCCACATCCTTCAGAATCACTCGCGCTCATCAGGTGGACGGACTGGAGACTGATGAGACATTTCTTGTGTGAAAAGACCATTCAGGGATGGCATTTGACTATTTGCGACGTGTGAACCAGGGAATGACATTTGGTCTACGAGCTTGACCATTCTGCCTTTGTGCGGAAAACACATTACTCTAAAGAGTGAGGAGACGATGGCTCCGATGAAATAAATATAGTCGCGTTCAAGGAGTAGATTATAATCTAGAGGTCATTGAACTACCATAACATTCATGTGAACAGTTTTCCTTCTCAAAGTAATGGGCACATTTGGAAGGATCCCTAAAGGTCGACTGGTTCCCTTGTCGGAGCCTGTTAGATTTCTCATTTCAAGCAAAAGCGATGGTGAACCAAGCGCTTTCCAAGCAGTTGAGGAAAGGATACTCACAAAAGCCCCTTCACCGATGATGGTACCAACCATGACCATTCTGTAAGCTTGTACAATGATTCTGAATGGTACACTGGCTGGTAAACGGGGTCTGCCTAGTAGACTCCAGTCGAAGGAAACAACTAGGTTGCTTGGTGGTGGGACCGAATAGACGGTCGGGTAGGACTCTGATGAACTTCCTTCCTGCGGTAAAGGAACGGGAGGACTGCCCCCAAGCTCATCGAAGTTGGTGTTGATGAAAAGAATTTGAACGGTATCATTCTCTTTCTCTTTAGTGATGGTATCTTTCGAAGATGAACACTCTGAAGGCAACACCGGGTCAACTGCCGTATCGACCCTTTGACTTTCGTCTGGTATGGATTCCGAGGGTTCATTTTCAACGATAGGTGCTTCGGCTGACCACAAGGATGGGCCAACCGGATTTTCAACCAGTGGAGGGCTCAGCAAGAGTTTTTGATATCCAGGAGGAATTCATAACAGTGAAACTGGATGATTATCTAAAACTCTTTTAGCCTCTTCAAGGAAGGGACAACGGTGGACGGCGTGATCGCCTTCACGCAACTTACAAGGAAGTTTAGGATTCCTTCTTTGTCCATGTGCTTCAGTTTCACTGGTTGACGGTGAGCATTCAACATGATCACCAGAGGTTGATGTTACCAGATTGTGCAAACGAGGAGACCAGTCCCTTAAGATCCGAGGGATGCAGGGACAATCTCGGTGATAGTGGTCTCCATTGCAAATGACACAAGGAGATTTAGGTTTTGACTCTGTTGTGTGTGGATTTTTGCTAGAAGATACTTGGTTGCTCCCTTTCGATTTTGGTTCCTTTTTCTTCTTTTCCTTTTTCTCTTTCTACTTCTTCTTCTTCTCAGTTACTTGACTTTTAGCTTTATTGTCTTTATCAAGCGAAGAGGAAGGAGGAGAGGGAGAATCAAATGAATTGGAAGGTTGGGAGACAACTCTAGTGTCGTCTAGTTGCTAATTAGACTGTTCAGGAATTACGGGATTCTGAACGACAGAGGTAGAGAAGAGCCAGACTGGCAAACCAATTGTCAATCCTGGAAGTGACAAAGTGGCCATATGGGGTGGACCAACATCTCCCCAAGAAAGGAAGGGACTAGGATTTCTTTCATGGGGAAACCCTTGGTTAGTAGACTCCATTTTCTCAACCTAAAGATCAACAGGGGAATTTGTGACGTTATTCCAATTAAAATAATTTTTTAGACGCTTGGACACAACATTTTTTTCCAATTTTAAAGAGTCGAGAAAAAACAAAAGATGACTGTAGTCGCCTTCAATTTTTATTGAGCTTGAAGTGACAAGCGCTCAGAGGACCTTTTCCTTTAAGCAGTGTGAAAAAGAGCAAAATGGACTTCTCTGGAGATCTAGGCAGAGAGGATTACCAAACCAATCGTAAAACTGCAGAATACTTAATACGGTACAGCAGTCAATCTTCCTGAATGCTGTGTTCAGTGCATTACGATCGATAGGGCGGCAGACACGACTTCCTAAGGATAAAGGATGCAACCTATTGTGGTTTCCCAATATATACGTGATGGTACGTGGGAGCAAAAGTCTGTATTGGCACTTGCCATCTCAGAGTGGAGGAATCACCCAACCAGCACTGAAAGCAACAGTTACCAAGCTTTATGATGCCAGAATATGTCTCTAGCCTAAACCTCTAGATGTTGTCCGTTAAGTTCCAAAGCATTGTTAGATTCATGGGATTTATTTTAAGTTGATCTTTCTTAACAGTTTGCCTTTCAGGTTCACCACGTGATGTATGTATAATTCCTAAATTCAGTCTAAGATGATAAATAGACGTTTTATCTTCTTTCAGCAATGAAAATCCTAGCTACTAAAGGGAATAAAGTCAAGCATCTTCTCTTCACAAAGCACAAAGCACACGCTAATATGCACAGTCCTAAATCAAGTCAAGCATTCAAAATGCAAATGCACATGCATGTATTTGTTTTTCAGCTCTATTAATGTGCAAATGACGCTAAGAAAGCTATGTGCAAAACTGAATTACTTTTGAAGTGACTGTACTGAACAAAATTCTTTTTCAAAACGAAGTGAAAGCAAGAGAGACACTTTGCGATTTTGAAATGGAAATTTCTTTTCGACACTCTAAAACTAGTAATTCAAATCTTATGCAACAGTAACTGTATAATCAACTATCCAAAAAAATGGGACTGCTTTCTAAAACTGAAAACAATAGCTATGACACTTTCAGATCTAGAGACGACAGTTCAACTATGTTACTTTTTGCAAAAGAGAACTAAAACGACGCACAATACATGAAAAATGTTTATAGTTATTTACACTAAGGAGGCGGAATAAAGCAAGAGAAGGGGGTATTCACAGAAGTACACTCATTATAGACATCAAAAACTCTTGAATAAGACTGAAAGCAGTGAGAAAAATCCACAATCGGAGGGAAACGTCAATCCTCCCTGACCATCGCACCTGTTACACAGGGAACTTAGTATGCAGCGCACCTACTCCATTCGGGAAGTACGAAGAATACAAGCTACCTTGAAGGCAGGGTGCGATGGTTACAGTGCGAGACTTTGAATGAGACTTCACTCACAGTTTGCAGTTTAATTCAGGTGTTTAAGCAGAATAAGTACAGATCAATGTATGTAAAACACATGGGTGATCTAAGAGGTTACTAGAGCCACCACTTAGGGCAATTAGATTGCTTGCAGATCTATCGTTTAATTCATAAACAAAACATGGAGATTGACTGAAGAAACATTTATCTACTTTGCATTTGTATGAAAAATTCAGTTCGAAGGCTAGTTCGCTTGACTTCAGGCTTCGTCTGTATGTTTATAAAAGAAACAAGGATAGATAGGCTAACAAGTAATCTAGTCACTCCCTAGCGGAGTCACCATTTTGTTATATGGGAATAGTGTCCACTCGGATGCTGCTATTCCCACTAAGATGGGTGGCTATCTTAGAAACAAACAATCAAAGTCTACTATTGATTCCTTTTATGAAAATTGATGAGAGGAGAACCAAGAAGGCCAACCCGAGTCTCGCGCTTGATTTCCTCTCCTTCTTGATAGAGTTATGCTACTTCTTCTTTGTCTGCTCAGCTTCAAAAATACCTTTAGAATCACAACAACATACTACTACACAAGAAACAAGGATCTAATTTCATAAATAATGCAGGATCAGATGTGCATTAACCATATACAAGCATATATAAACAAGTACACAAGAATATGGAAGGAAACAAGAATAGCTTTATTCATATGAAAAGTAGCAAGAAGATTACAACCATGTGCTCTGACCCAGCATCATCCTCTAGCTAAGAAGCCCTTCTTCACCTCAAGAAAAGCTAAATCACCCAACACTATGAATGTATACCAGAATACCAAGAGCACTTCTCTATAAGTTACAAAATTCCAGCCCCCCGATCTCTGTGATGAGGGATCCATATATAGATGATTACAGAGAGGTGAGTCATCTTTTGCGATCTTGATTAGTGTCTTCTCTCTGATATTTCCTACTTCCACTTGGAGACTGATGGTCTCTTACTCATCCCTGGTCGAAAATGGAGTGGCAAGTGTCATAGGGGAAACTTCTGGAATATTCCATGATCTTCCACCTCGCATTTTTGTCCCTGCCATTTGTACATTCCTGATGATCGCACCCTACAGAGGAGCAAAATAGTATGCATCACACCCTATACATTGGGAAGGTGATATGCATCGCACCCTCTGCATTGAGATTTCAGTATGGTCCAGTTTTGACCATTTATGAGCATTATTCAGTGGAGAACTTCTGGGAGATGATGTAATCAGTTGACCTTGTTCCTTTAGGAAGTGAAGCAACACTTTTAGGGACTTAGGAGTCCTCAGTTTATGGACATTTTTGATTGGGGTTGAAGTGCCCAAAAATGTCTATAACACTTATTGCGCATGCTTGTGTTGATGCTTTTCATGGTTTTTATGTATTGAGTTTATGATTATTTTACATTCAAATTTGTTAATATTATTCATGTGTGTGGCTATTTGGTAATCCAATTTTTTTTTTAAGTAATATAGTTTTTATCACTATTGATTCACCCCTCCCCCCAAAAAAAATTAGTTGGGTATTTTTTGTGTCTGTGTTTTCATAGATTTTACCGAACTGTTTTCTAATTATAATTAAAAAATTAATGTTCTAATATAATCGAAGTCAATGGGCTAAAGTTGTGGAAGTCATATGATCGTATATATTTGATCATATATGATAAAGTTAATGATTATGAAAGTTAAAGGTGCAACTCTAAGACTTTTGTTGGTTTTCTTAGATAAGGGTTTCTAAGGTAAATCTTTGAGTACTATGTGTGAGTGCCATTGTTTACCTTTCCATTTTATAAAGAATCTGAGTGTGTGTTTCCTATTGTATTTAAAAATTACACTTGAAATCTCTATCAAGAGTGATATGATGCTAAAATCCATCAAGGCAATGTTTATAAATTCATGTAGATATACTCATATAGGTTGTGAGGAATAAATGTCTCTCCAAGAGACATGGTTCATAAAGTGATGGAATTTGGTTGTTCATTATTAGATAAATTTGGGTGCATTAACAATTAATATTTGGATCCATTGTTGCATGGGTAGTTCATCCAATCTGTTAGGACATGAGACTACAATCACTTATGTGACTAGATATGGGCCTACTTTGATAATGTTGAGAAGGAGCCTCTTGTTATGGAATTTCTTATGAAAATTTATAGTGTGCATCTTAAATGGATTGGATTTTCATTTTTTAGGTGATATCTACCTAGCCTTTGAGTTGATCATGTGGTAAATAATGTGTTGTTGAATCCAGTTCCTAGTCACGAGCCTAGGAACGTTGTGGAATATCAGCTGCGTTTGGTTCCTATGATTCAGTGTTTTTGGTAAAGTATGGGTCGAGCATCATCAATGGTTTTTTTTTTTTTGTTCCTTTCATTTTATAATGGTTATCTATAAATTAAATAGTTATTTTTGTTTGACTAAGTGGTAAGAAGAGGAAGGTCCAATTTCATTGGTTGTTGAAGGTGTATGGTAGTTTGATTTGCATGTATAAACAACTTATTGTTGGATTAGAGGAATATATTTAATAACTAGTTTAATATTATTATACATGGGTTTATGATCCATGTTGAGAGTGACTGATGAAATGGAATAATGATAAATATGGAGGAAGGATGAAAATGTACTTGATTTATGAAATTGTATCAAGAGTGGGAGGGATTCAAGGAATGAGGTATTATATTTTGAATAACATCACATTCTTAGGTATATGGTGGTAGGAATTTTATGGGTTTAGAGCTACACACACATAAATCAACATATGACTATAAGATCTTGTTTTGGAATGTGCACCCCTAGTTTCTTTTACCACCAATGTAAGGTCTAGGCATAAACCTAGGTGACATAATTAAGAGCGGAATGCTATATTTATAGATATCCAACTATAAACATTGAGGAGGTAGGTGTTTAATGTACATCATGTTTAAAAGGGGGGAATGTTAAGTTAACCTTGACTCAATCAAAGAATAATTCGTTTGATCTTGATTTGGTTTTTAATGTGCTTTCCCATAAGTAGTTTAGTTGGTATTTTATCATGGTATTTGATGTCATGAAGCCTATTTAAAGGCTTGGAGCTTTCCATTGTAAGAAGCTTAAATTGGCCTATTCTTTGTATAGATTGGCTATACTACTGATGGAGATAAATACGTGTTGGTTAGTCTTATTGGTAAAGGTTTTAAAGGATAAATATTGGCTCTTACTATGTGTTTGTTTCGTTTTTCTCTCCACTCAATTTTTAATAGTTTAAATGCAGTGAAGCCCAAGTTTAGTTCATGTCACTAAAAAAGTGTTAAAACATTTTTTGATTTAAAAGCCAACCATTTTTAGATGTAGATAAATACAAATAATTTCATACTGAAATCCCTACCTAGAGGTACAAATGCAACTAACATCTCAAGAAAATAAATTTACACTTATATAAAGTCATCAAATATGACAAAGAACTCAAAAACAGGAGAAGACAACTCACGTAATGCCATATGATTCCAATAATAATATACCACCTATTTCTTCATATTTAATGAATGTGAAACACATAATCAAGTTAAAGGATTAAGAAACTACAAAATGTTACGCATGCACATGTTAGTGGCGATACTTCTCAAATTAATTTCTTAATTTAAGAATACTAAAATTGCTAATGTAGTGCCCCTCAAAAGACATAAAAACTACACAAATTCCTTCAGGTAGTAATAGAATCAAGCCCTTATGTATCCAAGGTAGGGAAGTGATGCTCAACTTGTTAAATAGAGTGAAATAGAGCCTACACAAAGAATTACAATTAAATAGTTCCCACTTCTCCTATTGAAATAGGTTGTTGCACCCCAAGAGATAGAAAAGAGACATCAACACAACATAAAAATGATATAAATATCTACTCAAAAGCATGATTCTAAAACTAAACATGAGCCCCCATTTGATGGTTAGTTTTCACATTGCTTTAATTGATGAAAATTTCTTAAAAGTTTGATTGCAACCTCATTCATTTTCATATCAAGATTTTAAAAGAGATGGACCAACTATAGGAGCTAGAGGTTATTGTGATATAGAGGTATTGATATTATTATTTTTGGGCACGGAATCCCTCCAAGGTAGGTTTTGGGGCTTAAAGCCCAAGTTTTCACTGAATCCTTTTGTAAAAAGCTCCACGAATTACGGGCGCGGAGCGCGAAATTATGATAGAGTCACAGGGTTGTCTACCCTTGTTTTGTAATGTAATGTCAGCTTAATAAACCTACTCAGATTTTGCGAACCATGGGATTGTATAAATAGAGCAAGGATCTAAGTAGAGAGGATAGCTAAGATGGAATAGAGGAGAGTAAGAGAAGTTTAAGTGATTACGCTTAAGCGTAAAGTGTGTCTGTGGGTCATAGGGTAGGGAAAGGCTCTGCAGCTGAGTGCGTAAGGCAGGTCGAGTCTGTAACCATTGAAAGAATCAATAAAGAGAAAGTTTACCATATTTTTGTGCATCTTTTCCTATTTTAATACATGATCGGGTATAATTTACAAGTATATTGTTTATATGTTGCACAAACTTATTTGAATGTTTTGTATAACTAATTATAACATAAGACATCCAAGTACATGAAGGTAATGGTATAGGAAGATACGTAAGATCTCGGGTAATAGCACAGAGAATGGCTCCAGCAGCACAGAAGCCCCACAATCCCTAGTAAGGGTTGCGCGGAGGCAATGTATTAGGCCGTGAGGAACATGGAAGTACGCGAAGTGACCTTTATGCAGGGAAAAGCAGTAAGACCAGTTGAACCTCTCAAACATCTCAAGGGTATGGAAACTTGGTTGTAGCACCCTCCCATACTACCTTGGGTGAGACCTTAGTCCGCACAATGTGGACTGTTCCCGAAAGGGCTAGTAGTACAGGTATTTGTTTGGCTAATTAACTCCAAACCTGGGTCAAGCCCCAACAATCCAACACTTATAGTTCCTTGTTTAAGTTCATTATCATTCTCACATTTTGTTCATAATTGTGTTTATTGAGTTCATTCCACCTCTTTTCTCAACCCACGAATATGTATGGATACCCTTTATCCATTGACCTCGACAAAAAATTCGTCAATAAGAATGAAAACAAATGTACATGTTATTACATAAATGTAGTTGTCAATTTTCCCCTTCATTAGTCTTCTCCAATAGACAAAACCAATACACTACTTGATGAAAATGCTAAGCCTTCTTCTTCTTCAAGTAATTTCGTTCATGTTGAGAATGATGCTTTCATGAATTATGAAGAATTAAACAACTACATAGAGACTTTTACTACCAAGATCAACCATGAAATCATTAATGCTACAACCCCATATCGCAGTAATGTATTCAATATATTAATCATGATTAACATTTAATTTTTCATCATACATCTACTAAGTTTGCACCACATTCAACAAATCATCTTATTAGATGTGGACATTGCACTGAGCATAAATCATAGCAACGTTGCAATCATATGGTCATATTAAATGAAACAATTGTATTAGTTACATAACTATCAAATTGTACCTAAAAAGAGTTACCTAAACATCAAAATGAAATACAATTGTGATACTTTAATCATATTTGTCAATGTCATGTCACTTACTATATTAAAGTGAATGTTACTAGTAATATGGCTTTTCAACCCACCAATTTAGATACACTTCTTGTGCTCATGGAATTTTTTGTGAAACCATATTTTTAAATGATGAAAAAAAAACTTTGTTTGACTAGTGAGAAGGTCTCTTTAGCATTAATCATTATTTTTTCCAATGAATTTAAAATGATGAACTTTTCATCATTATATGGATGAACAATGATCATGAGGTTGATGACATAGTATCCACCCAACTAGTAAGAGGAAATAATAATAATAATAATAAAATGAAGTTGAAGTAATTATCTCCTATTCTCCCAAGGCCATAAAATATAATTAATTAAAACATTAAGTATCCCATGTTTAGAATAGTAAGTGTTTACTGTATGAGAATTTTTTGAATTATGAAGATTTGTGTCTTAACAAAACACTTTGAGTACTAAAAATAATTTTGTATCATGACATTTAATAATGATAGTCACAACAAAGTAGAATAAACCAAACTGATACACTTTTCACTTGATTTAGATTTAATACCCTCAACTTTAGGGTTAAACTCTTTCAATGCAATGTAACTATATGCATCTTTAAGGGCTAGGGATATAATAATTGTTGGTGTCCAGGTATGAACAAATTATCCACCCCTTTTCCTACATTACTGTATCAATCCAGGTGCATATAATTTTCAAGGCAACACATAAGGTATATGCAGGGGCAAGGTTACAATCTTTCCTCAACCAAGGGTTCATGATTGCCAATCAAAACATTGCTAAAACAGAAGTAAAAACTCAACTGCAGAACGTACAAAGGTATTCACAGTTATCTAAGAAATTTGTAACAGCAACAAGAAACAAACATAGTAATAGACAGTACACACAACACAAGAAAACATGTAGCAACTGATCAGAAGAGCAGGCCCAACTCTTTGATCAGTGCTACGTTACTCACAGTGAACGATAGATTAGCAAAAGGGTTTGTATCTTATTAATCTGAATAATGTTGTTACAATACCATACAGGGTATTCCCCCATGATACATGAATGACCCGTCTTTTATAAAATATAAGGGAGAATAATTTTGCACCAAAACCTAGCAACTATATGCCCAAAGATATACATAAGCTCTATCGTAGTACTAGTGCCAAGAGAGAACGAATAGGAATGATCCAAAATGGGTTGACAGCAACTACAATCAGTTATGTTGTTTCGTCGAGGTCGATCAACTATTATGAATCGCGGAACCGCTATGCTATGCTATGCGGTCAACACCTACGCTCCATACCTTGTGCCCATCACATGTTTTAGTGGTTCACGTAGGTAGAAACCTTCATGACTCTACTTCATTAATTAAATATCCCAAGAGACGATAAAATGGAATTACCTCATAGTTTTACACAATAAATATATGCGAATGAATGCAAAAAGGATGAAAAGAGGAGTGGAAATGCAGGGAAAAGATGGGCCAATTTGGTGCCCAATAATAATTAACTATTCAAATTATTTTATCATATGTTTGTTGACTTTTCTATGATTCTCTAATCCATTTGGAGGCATAGATAACATTCATGTACAAAATCCTTCACCGTCTTGATGAGCATCGGTATTGCAACAAGAATGCAGCAAATCCCAAAAATACCAACTTTAATTATCAACCCGAGGTTCATAAAAACTTAAGATGTATCGGCACTATATGTGTAGCATACAATGTGTCCTTCCTTTGATGTCATGATGTAATGGAGTGAATGTAATAAAATTAGATTCTAAACTAATTGCAGAAAATAAAATGCTCGAAATGGAAACCTTAACCTATTGCAAGAAATAAAATACAAGGAAATACACATATTCTAATTGCATAAATTAAATATCATGAATTAAATTTAAATCATTACATTTAAAAGAGTTTAGATCCATTAAGAGAGTTCATTGGATGTGGCAATCATCATTGTATTATCTATTTCATAAATACATCCATTAGCCCAAATCACTGAAATGTTTTGCATGGGTAAAGAGGAAAGTACTAAGTGGTCGTTAGTCTTCCCTAATCATTTATTTAGATCCTAAGGGTCATGATTCAATCCTAAGGGACCAAAACCAATCTTTTTGACTAAATATGGGCAAGTATATACACGTTGGAAGAGTACCATAGGAAACAACATATTTACTACAGTGAACTATAATTCATCGAATGACCAAAAAAATCAAATCCAAATTGTATGGGAAAAATTATGTTATTTACTAGGATGTATTAGGTCTCCATCCCAAGTCGAATCACTCAAAATTACCTTTTTTAACCCATGTTAGAAAATAGTAGAAATTTACTACTCTAAAATCTAGATATTCGAGAACTAGCGAGCTAGTAAATCTATCAAATGCCTAACCTAATCAAGTGAAAATGAAATGGGTTCATTTTTGTTATTATCTAAATTTGTTTTTTATATAATACAAGTGGAATCAAATCGATTGAATCTCGTTAGTATGCTCTAAAAAATAATAGAAATTTACTATTATTTTCCACAAAGGACTTCCAGAAATCTAGATTTGGGAATAACCAAACTAATCCAAGTACCTCAATTATTACTATGACCTTAAAAAGCTATTAAAATGGTGAAATTATGCTTTTGGTCCTGTAAAATAACTTACTTCAACCATTTAACCCAATCCTACAATAATAAATCATCAATACTAATATGCAGAAATAGGAAAAACAAGAACAAGAGATGCATGTGAATAAGAAGTGAAAATAAGTAAATGATACAAAAGGTCTCTAAGGATCCTGGGATGGCCAAGCCTAGGGAAATTTAGATTCCTATGAAGGAGACCACGATTTAGAATTTGATCATGTCACCAATATTCATTATTTCCATCAATACAATTACATCCCTTCATAAAATGAAAGTGGAGCTATAAAAATATGAGTTCTCTCCACAAGAAGACTAATAAAAATCAACCCCTAGAAGAAAATTCGACTTGTTACTTATAAAAAATGATTAGGAATGATTCCCCATGAAAGTAGGAAGCTTTCCTAAGGAAACTCCTTTGATTGGTGGATTTGGTTCCCAATACTAGGAGTATGCATTAAATGGTAGGGAACACATTCCTAGATTTTCACAATCATTGGAGTTCCACAATCTGTGCCATAATTCCAGAATACCTTGTTGACTTATTATTTAATATTGATCCTCCTATAGTAGGGAGCAGGTCCCTATATTATCTCCTCCTCCAAATCTCCATAATCCACCCAATATTCTCATAATATTCCACAAAAATAAATAATATTAGGCACAAATATGCAATTATCCATAAACCTTCCTAACGAACATATTAAGGTTACAAATACATTATATAATGCAATAATATAGGTTCAATGTGCTAAAGGATGGTCGTATGGGAGTTAATTTATGTCTAATTAAGAGACATGAGCCTTAATTTATGTCTAATTTAGAGGCCGAAGACATCTCTATTGTTACATGTCATTTTGTCACCATTAGGAAAATGACCGCCAATCTAGATCTCTTGTTATCCTATGAAGTGCTACAAGAACTCCCCTACAATGTTGGAATAAAAAAAATCCCAAAGACAACAAGAATCCTGGATTACATTTCTCAAAAACCTACTTTTAATCACTTGTGTGGTTCCCTATTCAGTATATGTGCAAGTGCAATTTTGACTGTTTTGGCCAGTACAATTTTACGTTCTGTCTTCCACTAAAAACTGTGAAAATCTCTTAACGAGAGTAAAAATCAAAAATTTATTTCTAGAAACCTTTTTGGAGGAATATTTCCCAACTAAAGGCCTCAAGCCTCTACATACTTGGGCCTCATCTGTCTTTTCATGGAGCAAACTCCCTCCCTTTTTGGAACCATAATCCCTCATTTTGAGTATCTCATCCCTTCATAAGAGGATCTCAAACCTCCTCCTCTTGGCCTATAAGTTCAATACATAACATAGGATGTAAGGAGGAATTTTGAATGTAAAATTATGTTGTAGGAATAAAGTTGGAAATCTTGTCACCTAAGGGGAGGATTGGAGACCATTAGGAGGAGGCTTACAACATCAAGGCAAGTTTGTATTGCTTCTTCTTGTTCAAAATTAATACAAACAATTATTCATTTCATAATTTCACTTGTTTTAACACTCTTTGCAAATCTCCTTGATATTTTGCATAGTATATAATTGAATATTGGTTTAATCTTATAATATATGATATGTTGCAATAATTATTCACTTTGTGTTTCATCTTTATCTACACTATTCTTTTCTTCCTTGTTTGTCTCTATTCATGTAGATCTTCCTATGAAGTGATGAGGAAAGAATTTTGAAAGCATCAAAAGGACTTCCACAGGAATTTTGTAGAAAGGTAAGAGGCTCTTGCATATCTCATACTTCATACTTTAGTTGTAAATTAAGGAAAGGTAGCAGTCACTTGTTTTGTTTGTTACTGGATATCCTTTTAATCTAGGGAGATCACTCTTGTCCACAAGAGCAATTTGTATTCCATAACATCCATATGCTTACAATTATACTTGTGTTCATCCAACCAAATTTTTCTTGCAACTAAATTGAGTAATATATGTTTTTGTAAAAATGATATATATGGGCTCAATGTTTCGATTTTTGCTCAAGATTTTGATGAAAGACATTCAAATATTGCATAAATAACTTAGCACAATCATGAAACATCACTTTGGAAGAAACTAGTTGAAAATGAAGTTGTCTTTCGAATTAATAACATTATTAATGTGATTAATCTGAAAGACAACTGCATTATCAATATGGATCACGAAAGTCTAAGATCTAGCAAGATTGAAAATGTTTCAGCCACACGTGAGAAATGAATGGTTTCTTATTTATATTGTGAATACATAAGCTAATTTCATTTGGTGTAATTCTCACCACAATGAGAACATATTACTTTGATTTAAGAAGTTTTATTTTCTAGAAAAGACCATTTAGAAAGCTTCTAATTTTCAAAAAATCAAAAAAAATTCAACACTTAAGAATGATGTTGTTAGGGTAAACTTGACTCAATGAAAAATTCAAAGTTGCTAGGTCCATAGTGGTGGTTTGAGGCACATGGTGTTGGTGTATCATAGTATAAGATCCCATGGATTACATGTGATAAATCCTTTAAAATGATTTGACATTCTCCATTGCCATATGTTTCATTTGAGTGGTAAGATCACTTGACTAGGTTAGGATGTTAGCTAGCTTGGCTACTTTTAAGACAAGGCATGGCTTATTTTAAGCCAAAAGATAATAATAGACCTATTAGATATTTTTTCCTACTTTTGGTTTTTCCAATATAAAACTCATGTGTTTTATGTGTTGTTGTTGCTATGATTATTTTCTTTCACATTGTCTTTTTTTATATTAGTGGTATCAGAGCCAAGGCATGGATCGTGGCCTATAGAAATAGATGATGGTTGTATGCATGAATATTACTTGACAATAAATAAATGTCCAATAGGGTGATATGTAGCCCCATAAGTGAGATTTAGTGAAGAGAGCACATGTTGTGAGCAAGGTGTGCAGAATCAAGTGAATGATAGCATAAGTGATGCATAACAACAACAAAAAAAAAATTACAATGGAGATGAAAATTTTAAATTATATATATATTGGCATATTACTATAAGAATTGGTTAGACATGTGTGGAGTAGGCCTAGGTGATAAGGGAGAAGAGTATGCACATTTCCCCGGTCAAGTTTAAAGTGGGGAATGTTATAATAAACTTGACTTGGTGAAATAGTTAAAGTTTTTAGGTCCACATTGATGGTTTTGGGCACATGGTTTTGGTGGTATTAGAGTCCATGTATTACATGTGGTGAATCCTTTAAAGACTTGGGGATTCTCCATTGTAATGTGTCTAAGATGAGCGAAGGGCTCACTTGGCTGACCCAAGATGTTGGGTAGTTTGGCTACTTTTAAGTCATGGCATGGTTGTGTTTAATCCATAAGATAATAATAGATCTATTATTTGGTTTTCCTGGTTTTGCATTTTATAGGATAAAACTCATGTATTTTATGTGTTGTTGTTGTTATGATTGTTTTCTCTTACACTATCTTCTTTTTTCTAACATATACACACATAAGATCAAGTTTACCCTCTGCCCCCACTTCTTATTTATCTAAATATTAAAGACCTTAAACACTTTTCTTTTCAATAACACATATGAAATACATATGTGTGTGTATATATGCGGTTCTATTTTAGGCTCCACCACATCTAGAGTTCAAAACTTAATAGATTCATGTTATTTTGGTGTATTCCACTAGTAACAACAATGGTTCCAACCACCACTTTCAACAACATGACTAACACAATGAGACTAACTAATTGAGAATATAAATAACCATCCACATTTGAAGTATAATTTTCATAACTTTTTAAAACATGACTTCCACTCTTGTCAATGATCAATTGGAAATCCCTCAAAGAATGATGTTGGAATTGTGTGTAATTATGACAAACAATTTCATAGAAAATAATTTTTTAATCAATTATATTACTATCATACTAGTAATGCTCCATTAATTCATATATACAATGATAATTTGATGCAACATAACACAATCATGATGAGCATGATGCACAACAAATTTTAGCAACATATAAACAATATAAAACCATTAAACAATGATAATATTCATTTCAAACATAAGACAAAATAAAATCAATTTATTATTATTCAACATCATGTATGTGGTGCAAATAAACACAAATTTGATCTAAAAATTGAGACAAATATGATGCCAAAAATGACTCACAAAATTTGATCGCATACTAGAAAAAAAAATTGAAAATGAAAAAATGGGATACTACAACACAAAAGGACGATGATACAAACTTGTATTATAGTAATGACTACTCTAGCTTTGAGAGTGTTATCTTTCATTCCCCCTATGGACAAGAGTATGATTCCATATTTTTATCCAAGATATGTGCAGAATGGTTGATATATCACCTACTACTAACTCTCCTAGGTCAATCCCTTCATACACTTCACAATTATGAAATGTAAATAGATAGGAGTGCAGACATACCGTCTTATGAGGGTTATTGTAATCTTGATTAGTTATGGATATAGAAGATCCCACTTTAGTCCCTAAGTTTCCTAGTCCTCCATACAATAACTGTAACATGCACATAATTCACACATCAAACCTTTATTTCCACGTAATGCAAAGGAGAGAGATAAATGATATGTAATCTATATTTCCCAAACAAATCTAGATCTAATAAAAGTTAATCAAATACATTGTATGTGGGAGAGAATTGATAATCTCTACATTATGAAGAAAACATCAACCATACAATATTATTCCTTTGAGATGCATGAATACCTTTTTGGTCCCTTGGCTCTAGCTCCTCCTTCGCTGATTGTTGAAAGTAAGGCTACTTTTCACATGCAATGACCCCTCTCTAAGAATTCCAACAACACTTCATTACATAATGCATTGTCTCTATCTAATTACCCTTAGGAATAACCTCCTTTTTATAGATTTTTTGAGGATATGAAAGGAAGAATGTACACACTTAGGTCCTAGTAAGTTTCCAGTCTAGTACAAACTATTTAGCCATATGACAAGGCTTCTCATCCTTCTCAAGTTGTTCTAATAAAATTTGTAAGGAATGTAAGGTCGTCACCTTTGACTAGTACAAATGGGGCGATCATCACTCATTGCAAGAAGACCATGAGTGATGCGTCACTTTATGAAGTGGTTGTGGAGCAATGAAGACATATAATTTGTTTTTCCAAGGGTCTACCTTAGTGTTTCATCCTACTAACTCAAGTAGGTTATTGAACTAGGCTCAAGGGTGACAAAGAGTGTTTTAACAATGTGCCACTAGATAAAAATGTTGATAGAATTTGGGACTAATATGCTTGTAACCTTTAACAATATGATTTGATTAACATGAGTAAAACACCATGGCCTTAGAAATCATCAACATGCCTACAATCACAAATTACAAGCAATAAGTAGATGATATGACTTTTTGCAAATATATACATATTAATTTACTTGTGACAATATTTCATGTGTTGATATATTTTTGTAAGATCTAGACATAGACCTAGGTGACATAATTAAGAGGGGTGTGTTGTATTTCTAGATACCTAATTATAAATTTTGAGGAGGTAAGTGTTTAACACAAATCAATTTTAAAGGGGGGAAATATTAAATTAACCTTGGCTCAATCAAATAATAATTCATTTGATCTTGATTTGGTTATTAACTGGTTTACGATAAGTAGCATACATGGTATTTTATCATCGTATTTGATGTAATAAAGCCTATTTAAAGGCTTGGAGATTTCCATTGTAAGAAGCTTAAAGTGGAATATTCTATGCATAGATTGGTTAGACTACTAATGAAGATATATCTTTGTTGGTTTGTCTTCTTGGTACATGGTTTCTAGGCTAAATATTGGCTCTTACTATGTTTTTGTTTTGTTTCTATCTCCATTCAATTTTTAATAGTTTAAATGCAGTAAAGCCCAATATTCCTTCATGTCACTAAATAAGTGTTGCAACAATTCTTTTGTTTAATATCCATCAATTTTTAGTTGTAGATAAATCCAAATAATTTTATACTAAAATCCATACCTAGAGATACAACTACAACTATCATCTCAAGAAAACCAATTCACACTATCAAGCCATCAATTATAAAAATAAAAAATAAATAAAAATAGGAGAAGAAAAATCACGTAATGCCACATGATTCTAATAATAATATAGCAGATAGTTCTTTAGATTTAATTGATGTGAACCACATAGTCAAGTTAGAGGAGTAAGCAACTACAAAATGTTAGGCATGCACATGTTAATGTCAATACTTGTCAAGCTAATCTCTTAATATAAGAATACTAAAATAACTAATGCAACCCCCCTCAAAACACATCAAAACTACACAAATACCTTTAGGTAGTAATAAAAGTGATACCTTATGTAGCCAACGTAGGGAAGTGTTACACAACTTGTTACATGGAGTGCAATAGAGCCTACAATAAGAATTACCATTAATTAGTTCCCACTTCTCTATCAAAATAGGTTGTTCCACCCCAAGAGAGAGAGAGAAAGAGATAGAAACACAATACAACATTGATGTAAATATCAACACAAAAGCATAATGCTAAAACTTGACATGATGGTTAGTTTTCATATTCCTTCAATTGATTAAAATTTCTTGAAAATTTTGATTGGAGCCTTGCTCATTTTCATATCAAAATTTTAAAATAGATGGACCAAATGTAGGAGCTAGAGTTCATTGTGATTTACAGGTATTCATATTATTGTAGTTCCTTGTTTTGAGTTCATTATCATGCTCACATTTTTTCCATAATTGTGTTTACTGAGATCATTCCACCTCATTTCTCAACCCAATTATATGTATGGATCCCCTTTACCCATTTCCTTGACAACAAATTCATCAAGAAGAATGAAAGTGAATGGACATATTATTATATCAATGTAGTTTTTTATTTTCCCCTTCATTAGTCTTCTTCAATAGACAAAACCAATACACTACCTAGTGATAATTCTAAGCCTTCTTCTTCTTCTTCAAGTAATTTAGTTCTTGATGAGGATGAAGCTTCTGTGTATTATGAAGAATTGAGCAAGTTCGTGGAGACTTTTACTACCAAGATCAACCATGAAATCACTAATGCTACAACCCCATATTGTAGTAGTGTATTCAATATATTAATCATCATTGACATTTGATTTTGCATCATATTTTCATTTGTTAATTTTGCATCATACATCTCTTAAGTTTGCACCAAATTTAGAAAATTATCCAAGTAGAAGTGGAGACTTCCTTAAGCATGCATCATAGCAACTTTGCAATCTGTTGTAGTGACTACAACAACCCTCCCAAAATTTTTGCCCTTTAAAAATTTTGGGAACCCCACACGAAGTCCATACCTTTCACTTGATTCTAAAATTCAGTCTTGGCATCTTTGCAGTAAGCAAGGCTCCTTCGTTTCTCCAAAAACCTAGCTTTTCGGGACTCAAATTTCATCTTTCTTCCTAGGTCATAGGTCGCACAAAATAAGCTATCATGTGCGAAGAAGTCGCAACTTGTGACATACCCCTTTTAACTAAGTCAAGTCATGAGGTCACAACTCATAATTCTCACCCTTTCATTTACCATGCAACCATTCGACAATGCGACTAAGTCATCAAGTCATAACACACCTCCTCGCTCAGTCACATGACCTCACGACCTCGTCCTTATGAGGTTTTTGGGTCACTAGGTCACTAATTCATAGAGAGATGAAGTCATAGTCCTTGTGACCTTGTGACCTTTGTGACTTAGAAACATCCCTTTCTCCTCACACATGCAACCTTCTTTATATATAACATGTGAGTTCGCCAATTGATTTGTTGAGTTTGATTGCAACACTTGATAAATGGAAAGGCTTGGCGACTGAGAGAGGCATGTGACTTCCTCTAGTTAGGTGACCTTTCCTCTCCCCTACAATCATTTTTATTTTCCATTTGTCCCTGTATATCATATAACCCTATGCCTTCCTTGATGGAAGGGTTTTATCTACCCTCCATGTTCCCTTAACTCATTTTTTTCCCTGCAAACCCTCCAGTTGATTATTTTTCCATCTAACTCCCTCTCTGCTCAGGCAGCCAAGCCCATTTCTCACCCATTATTACTTTAGATCTCATTGAATTAGATTTTTGGATCTAAAGAAGCCCTGAGGCCACATTTGAGCTCTATATCCTTCACCAAGCTGCCCTAAAGAAAACGTCACAAGAAAAAACCAATGTAAGTGAATTCATGTGACCTCACTAATATCTTGACCTCACAATTTCCCTTATCACACGACTTGTGACCCTGCAACCTCTCGACTCTTGCAAATCCTACGACCTACTAACCCATGTGACTTATGTGACTTGTGACCTAGAAACCTACCTAAATCTTTGACCTAATCATCCTAACACCTATCCTCTCTAATTTATGGTGACCCACTGACTTCTTTAGACAAGACTTCTCCCTGAGACTTTTCCTAGTGATTTGAAGCCTTGATTCATTATTTTATTTTATTTTTACATTATTCGCGTCGTCTCTCTAATCATGGGATTATTTGTTTGATATTCCAAGGGACTCGACCTCAATTGTATTGTGATATCCTCTTTCTCTGGAGAAGTGGCACCTCTAGTAGTCAAGCCTTCCTAAAACAACGCAGTAGCATTCAGGAAAGCTATCAAGGTCCACCACCTCCTATTTATAGGGACATAGTAGGCAACGTAAAAAAGGCTACCAAACTCTCCTGGTTTGACATATATGCGGAATTTTATAAGAAGGACATCCCTAAGGACAAAGAAGACTTCCAAGTATATGTGAACATCAAGAGGTCTAGTCTCCACAAAAGGGCCTCAAACCCACCTGTCTTCCCTTGCGAGGAGATCATTGACTGGATTATATAGAACATAGACACAAAATGGTGGGTGGTAAGAAATAATACAGGCGCACCTTTCGTAGCCCTCTCCTCGGTGGACATTGTTGCTTATTATAAGTTGCCAAATAAAAAAGAGTCATTGAATACCAAATGGTTGTCAAATTTCCTAGTTCTAACTAAGTACATTTTAAGGTCTTAGTGGAAATACCCTTTTAAGTTCCATGAAAATAATAATCAATTGTACATGACAGAAGGCCTGGAGAAATTATACCACCTCCTAATTATAGGGGCATAGCAAGCAACATCAAAAAGGCTACCAAACTCTCTTGGTTTGACATATATGCAGAATTTTATAAGAAGGGCATCCCTGAGGAAAAAGAAGACTTCCAGATATATATCAATGTCAAGAGGTCTAGACTCCAAAAAGTTGTTGGAATATAATCCTAACATCTACATTTATGTTTTGTCCTAAGTATCCTTGACTTAGCCACGTGCACTAAAAATCATGTTCACACTTGGTTTTTGGTAAACTAGCTCGGTGGACCAAATTTCCCTTATTGTTGCCTTTAAATGCTTAATATTATGGAAATATTGGACCAACCACTTTCCTAAACCATTTAGACATATAAACTCATGTTCACACCTAATCACACCTCATCCACTTGAGTTATTTGAGGATTGGCGCCCCACATGAAGATTCCCCCTTAAATCAAAGGATTTGGTCCCCTGGACCATTTAGCATGTTTTAAAGTTTCATTCCATGGGAAATGCACCCTTCCTCATGATTTCCTCATGGCTGATAGTTGGCATAGGTTGTCTTGAGTCATTTTTTCTATTTTAGGCCTCCCCTTTAGCTTTTCTTAGCCTTTTCTAGTTTTTTACTAGTTTTTTCCTAGTTTTCTAGATTTGAAAATTTCTATATAACCACCTCCCTTTGGGATTAGAGGTTTGGTTGCTGATTTATTACTATTGTTCATTAATTTAATACATTGATTTAATGGAGGAAATTCTTTCTCTCCTCTCTTGAATATCAGCAAATTACTTGTGTTTAATTTAACTAGAATTCTAGATCTATCGAAGTTTTTGCAGGAATTCTACATGGTATTAGTGCTAGTTCGAATCTACTAGATTGTACACAGTTTTATTTGCAGGAATAGATCATCAGGAGGAGCAGTGAGCAGAAATTTATCATCTCTCTCAACCTACAAAACTCGTTCTAAATCCTTTCAATTACTTCGAATGGAAGACAGAGATCACTCTACTCCTCTGAAGCAAAGGGCTTTACAGGGTAACAATGGGAATGGAGCCTAAACCGATTTCTGCAGTGGAGAAGATCAAGTATTTAAATAAATTAGATGAATCAATTGGGATGATATGCCTATCAATTTCCAGAGAACTCCTCTCTCATGTCAGTGGAGCCACTACTCTCGATGTGGTCTGGACCTCATTGGAAGGACTATTCGGCAAGCAGGATGAAATGAGAGTGCATCAAATGGAGAATGAATTCATATCCCTCAGTCCAACTCATTTCAGCAACCTACAAGAATACTTCACCAATTTTAAATCCCTCATTGAAAATTGATGCATGACGAGTCAAGAAAGAGGAAGATCAACTCATCCTTTCGATTCTCTCGAAATTAGGCCCTAAATATTCAGTATTTGTATCATCTTTTCAAGCATATAAATTGACTCATGAAAAATGGAAATTGCCTCCATTGAATGACTTCATTGCAGAATTAACTCAAGATAAATCTAAGTTAGTCCAAATAGGTGCCATCAATCATTCAAAGAACCAAGCACTTGCGGCTACTGATGCTCCAAAGATTAATGGAAGAAACAAGAAAAAAGGGAAGGGTAAATTTAATGAATCGAAGAAGGAGAGACCTGTACAATCTTCATATAACTCTTCTTTGCCTAAGGGTAAGAAGAAGAAGGGAAAAATACTTCATAGCTACTTTTCCAAAGGTTTTCATCTTGAAGAAAAATGCATGAGGAAAACAATCAATGAGATGGCTAAGCAATTGCAGCAACACAATCTCACCGTGCCCGAGAATGAAAAGAAGAAGGATGATAACATAATGGGAGATGGGAGAGGGAGAGCACGAGATGGTCATGCTTTAAAGGCTATCACATCCACTCCTTCATCTTGGATCCTTGATTCAGGTTGCATCAAACCATATGGTTGCATAAAAAGATGAATTTTCCTCCATCGAAGAAAGCACCAGATCCCCAATTTACTTGGGAGATGCCACACCCACAAAGGTGTGTGGAGAAGGAATTGTAGACCTTGAAGGGGGTTGCTTCACAAATGTGCTTCATGTTTCCTTGCTATATGCAAAACTCTTGATATATCAGATCACTCATTCTGGCTCTAGAAAAAAGGTGGAGTTCACAACGAAATCCGCAGTGATTACCAACATTTTCAGAGGCTCATAGCTTGCACATGGAATTGCAGATCACGTTTCTCATTTGTATTTCTTCTCCCACTTTGTTCCTAAATATATTAGAACTATATTTCTATCACAATCTAATGATATGAGTAGTTTATGGCATGAAATATTTGGCCATCTAAACTATAAGTACTTACATCAACTCAGCAAGGAAAACATGGTAGAAGGATTGCCCACTATTAACTTCACAAGCAGTGTATGTTAAGGATGCATTCTTGGCAGGCATCCGGAGAAAATTTTTGACAAAGGGAAGGAAAAGAGAGCTTCTTCACCTCTTGGGCTGATTCACAATGACATCATGGGCCCATTCCTATAGCTTTCAATCAGTAAGGCTCGATATGTACTCACCTTGATAGATGATTTCTCTTGCTTTACTTGGGTACTTTTTCTGAAATTAAAATCGGAAGTATTTGAATGCCTTACAAAATTTAAAGCAGTTGCTGAGAATGAGTCTGGGTGTAAGATTAAGATAATCCATATTGATAATGGGGGGGATTATGTCAACAAATATGTTTAGCAACTTTGTATTGATGTAGGTATACAGCTACAACACACAGTACCATATACACCACTGCAGAATGGTGTCGGGAGAGGAAAAATCAGTCATAAAAGAGATGGTCAATTGTATGCTACAATCCAAACCATTAGCTCCAAAGCTATGGGATGAAGCTATTAATGGTGTAGAATACATTCAGAGCCACATTCCTCACAAAGCACTCGAAGGCACCATTCCATTTGAATGTTGGACTGATAAGAAACACATAATCAAGTTAAAGGATTAAGAAACTACAAAATGTTACACATGCACATGTTAGTGGCGATACTTCTCAAATTAATTTATTAATTTAAGAATACTAAAATTGCTAATGTATTCCCCCTAAAAAGACATAAAAACTACACAAATGCCTTTAGGTATTAATAGAATCAAGCCCTTATGTATCCAAGGTAGGGAAGTGATTCTCAACTTGTTAAATAGAGTGAAATAGAGCCTACACAAAGAATTACAATTAAATAGTTCCCACTTCTCTATTGAAATAGACTGTTGCACCCCAAGAGATAGAAAAGAGACATCAACACAACATAAAAATGATATAAATATCTACTCAAAAGCATGATTCTAAAACTAAACATGAGCCCTCATTTGATGGTTAGTTTTCACATTGCTTCAATTGATGAAAAATTCTTAAAAGTTTGATTGCAACCTCGTTCATTTTCATATCAAGATTTTAAAAGAGATGGACCAACTATAGGAGCTAGAGGTTATTGTGATATAGAGGTATTGATATTATTATTGTTGGGCACAGAATCCCGCCAAGGTAGGTTTTGGGGCTTAAAGCCCAAGTTTTCACTGAATCATTTTGTAAAAAGCTCCGCGAATTATAGGTGCGGAGCATGAAATTATGATAGAGTCACAGGGTTGTCTGCCCTCATTTTGTAATGTAATTTCAGCTTAATAAACCTACCCATAGTTTGCGAACCATGGGATTGTATAAATAGAGCGAGGCTCTAAGTAGAGAGGATAGCTAAGATGGAATAGAGGAGAGTAAGAGAAGTTTAAGTGATTACGCTTAAGCGTAAAGTGTGTGACTGGGTCATAGGGTAGGGAAAGGCTCTGCAGCTGAGTGCGTAAGGCAGGTCGAGTCTGTAACCATTGAAAGAATCAATAAAGAGAAAGTTTACCATATTTTTGTGCATCTTTTCCTATTTTAATACATGATCGGGTATAATTTACAAGTATATTTTTTCTATGTTGCACAAACTTATTTGAATGTTTTGTATAACTAATTATAACATAAGACATCCAAGTACATGAAGATAACTGGTATAGGAAGATACGTAAGATCTCGGGTAATAGCGTAGAGAATGGCTCTAGCAGCGTAGAAGCCCCACAATCCATCGTAAGGGTTGCGCGGAGGCAACGTATTAGGGTGTGAGAAACATGGAAGTACGCAAAGTGACCTTTGTGCAGGCAAAATTAGTGAGACCAGTTGAACCTCTCAAACATCTCAAGGGTATGGAAACTTGGTTGTAGCACCCTCCCATACTACTTTGGGTGAGACGTTAGTCCGCACTCTGTGGATTGTTCCCGAAAGGGCTAGTAGTACAGGTATTTGTTTGGCTAATTAACTTTGAACCTGGGTCAAGCCCCAACAAGCCAACGCTTATAGTTCCTTGTTTAAGTTCATTATCATTCTCACATTTTGTTCATAATTGTGTTTATTGAGTTCATTCCACCTCTTTTCTCAACCGACGAATATGTCTGGATACCCTTTATCCATTGACCCCGACAACAAATTCGTCAATAAGAATGAAAACAAATGTACATGTTATTACATAAATGTAGCTGTCAATTTTCCCCTTCATTAGTCTTCTCCAATAGACAAAACCAATACACTACTTGATGAAAATGCTAAACCTTATTCTCCTTCAAGTAATTTCGTTCATGTTGAGAATGATGCTTTCATGAATTATGAAGAATTAAACAAGTACATAGAGACTTCTACTACCAAGATCAACCATGAAATCATTAATGCTACAACCCCATATCGTAGTAATGTATTCAATATATTAATCATCATTAACATTTAATTTTGCATCATACATCTACTAAGTTTGCACCACATTCAACATATCATCTTATTAGATGTGGACATTGCGCTGGGCATAAATCATAGCAACTTTGCAATCATATGGTCATATTAAATGAAACAATTGTATTAGTTACATAACTATCAAATTGTACCTAAAAAGAGTTACCTAAACATCAAAATGAAATACAATTGTGATACTTTAATCATATTTGTCAATGTCCTGTCACTTACTATATTAAAGTGAATGTTACTAGTAATATGGCTTTTCAACCCACCAATTTAGATACACTTCTTGTGCTCATGGAATTTTTTGTGAAACCATATTTTTAAATGATGAAAAAAAATCTTTGTTTGACTAGTGAGAAGGTCTCTTTAGCATTAATCATTATTTTTTCCAATGAATTTAAAATGATGAACTTTTCATCATTATATGGATGAACAATGATCATGAGGTTGATGACATAGTATCCACCCAACTAGTAAGAGGAAAAAATAATAATAATAATAATAATAAAATGAAGTTGAAGTAATTATCTCCTATTCTCCCAAGGCCATAAAATATAATTAATTAAAGCATTAAGTATCCCATGTTTAGAATAGTAAGTGTTTATTGTATGAGAATTTTTTGAATTATGAACATTTGTGTCTTAACAAAACACTTTGAGTACTAAAAATAATTTTGTATCATGACATTTAATAATGATAGTCACAACAAAGTAGAATAAAATAAATTGATACACTTTTCACTTGATTTAGATTTAATACCCTCAACTTTAGGGTTAAGCTCTTTCAATGCAATGTAACTATATGCATCTTTAAGGGCTAGGGATATAATAATTGTTGGTGTCCAGGTATGAACAAATTATCCACCCCTTTTCCTACATTACTGTATCAATCTAGGTGCATATACTTTTCAAGGCAACACATAAGGTATATGCAGGGGCAAGGTTACAATATTTCCTCAACCAAGGGTTCATGATTGCCAATCAAAACAATGCTAAAACAGAAGTACAAAATCAACTGCAGAACGTAAAAAGGTAGTCACAGTTATCTAAGAAATTTGTAACAGCAACAAGAAACAAACATAGTATTAGATAGTACAGACAACACAAGAAAACATGTAGCACCTGATCAAAGGAGAAGGCCCAGCTCTTTGATCAGGGCTACGTTACTCACAGTGAACGATAGATTAGCAAAAGGGTTTGTATCTTCTTAATCTGAATAATGTTGTTACAATACCATACAGGCTATTCCCCCCTAATACAAGAATGACCCGTCTTTTATAAAATATAAAGGAGAATAATTTTCACCAAAACCTAGCAACTATATGCCCAAATATATACATCAGTTCTATCGTAGCACTAGTGCCGAGAGAGAAAGAATAAGAATTATCCAAAATGGGTTGACAGCAATTGCAATCAGTTATGTTGTTTCGTCGAGGTCTATAAACTGTTGTGAATCGCAGAACTGGCATGATATGCTATGCGGTCAACACCTACGCTCCATACCTTGTGCCCATCACATGTTTTAGTGGTTCACGTAGGTAGAAACCTTCATGACTCTACTTCATTAATTAAATATCCCAAGAGATGATAAAATGGAATTACCTCATAGTTTTACACAATAAATATATGCGAATGAATGAAAAAAGGATGAAAAGAGGAGTGGAAATGCAGGGAAAAGATGGGCCAATTTGGTGCCCAATAATAATTAACTATTCAAATTATTTTATCATATGTTTGTTGACTTTTCTATGATTCTCTAATCCATTTGGAGGCATAGATAACATTCATGTACAAAATCCTTCACCGTCTTGATGAGCATCGGTATTGCAACAAGAATGCAACAAATCCTAAAAATACCAACTTTAATTATCAACCCGAGGTTCATAAAAACTTAATATGTATCGGCACTATATGTGTAGCATACAATGTGTCCTTCCTTTGATGTCATGATGTAATGGAGTGAATGTAATAAAATTAGATCCAAAACTAATTGCAGAAAATGAAATGCTCGAAATGGAAACCTTAACCTATTGCAAGAAATAAAATACAAGGAAATACACATATTCTAATTGCATTAAGTAAATATCATGAATTAAATTTAAATCATTACATTTAAAAGAGTTTAGATCCATTAAGCGAGTTCATTGGATGTGGCAATCATCATTGTATTATCTATTTCATAAATACATCCATTAGCCCAAATCACTGAAATGTTTTGCATGGGTAAAGAGGAAAGTAATAAGTGGTTGTTAGTCTTCCCTAATCATTTATTTAGATCCTAAGGGTAATGATTCAATCCTAAGGGACCAAAACCAATCTTTTTGACTAAATATGGGCAATTATATACACGTTGGAAGAGTACCATAGGAAACAACATATTTACTACAGTGAACTATAATTCATCGAATGACCAAAAAAATCAAATCCAAATTGTATGGGAAAAATTATGTTATTTACTAGGATGTATTAGGTCTCCATCCCAAGTCGAATCACTCAAAATTACCTTTTTTAACCCATGTTAGAAAATAGTAGAAATTTACTACTCTAAAATCTAGATATTCGAGAACTAGTGAGCTAGTAAATCTATCAAATGCCTAACCTAATCAAGTGAAAATGAAATGGGGTCATTTTTGTTATTATGTATTTTTTTTTTATATAATACAAGTGGAATCAAATCGATTGAATCTCGTTAGTATGCTCTAAAAAATAATAGAAATTTACTGTTATTTTCCACAACGGACTTCCACAAATCTAGATTTGGGAATAACCAAACTAATCCAAGTACCTCAATGATTACTGTGACCTTACAAAGCTATTAAAATGGTGAAATTATGCTTGTGGTCCTGTAAAATAACTTACTTGAACCATTTAACCCAATCCTACAATAATAAATCATCAATACTAATATGTAGAAATAGGAAAAAGAAGAACAAGAGATGCATGTGAATAAGAAGTGAAAAGAAGTAAATGATACAAAATGTCTCTAAGGATCCTGGTGTTATCACTTAAAACCACAGTTCACCTAGGTCCAAAGATTCATATATAAAAAAAAAAAAATTGGTTTAAGTCAATAGGTTTTTATGTGTGTCACTTTGAAGTTAGAATTTCAAAAGGTATTGATGTGAGTCTTTGTAAAAAACCGTTAGATACCCCCCCTCATTATGGTTTAAAGCACGTCTTGTCTTGATTGCATCATTTTGATTTTTGCGTAGTTTCGCAGCGCGATTTGATTGGCCAATTTAGCTGCGCAATCATTTTTCCACCTTTCCGCAGCATATCATCTAGCAGCCATTTCGTAGCGCGGTTTGTCAATTCATAATTGTCTGCGCTACGAAATCGGGGATTCGGGTTTTTTTTTTCCTTGAAATGTCAAATCTCGGGAGATGAGTCATTAGGTCCGTCCATATTTTTTCAGTCGATGTCTTCTCCAGGTCATGATAGGATTCATTCCGCCATCAGATTTAGGATCACACACATGACAATTATTTTAAGAGATCTTATGAGGTATGCCAGTGTCATAATGTTTATTCATGATGCATTAACGTGCCTGTTCTATGACGAGTGTTTGAAAAAACGCCAAGAAGCCCGAGTTTTCATTTAAAAGAGATCATTGCAAGCGAGCCTGCACTCCGAAGTCGAAGTTGTTCTGTGAATTATAGCTGCTGTTAGTTCTCTGCGTGAAAATATTCTGAGCAAGATGGAGAAAAGAGAACATCGATCCGGAAGGTGCCTAAGAACCGAGCCATAGGGGCTTGATCTTACACTCAAAGATGAAGGTGTAGCACGAGCTTTTAAAGAGGCAGGTTGCTGGAGGTTTTGCGAAAAATTGAAGGGAGGACATACAGAGGTAACGAAAGCCTTTGCATTAAATTTCACTGGCTTGAATTCTAAGGTGTCAATGCTAGAGTTCCCTGTGTCTCCGCAAGCCATTTATGCTGTCACTGAAATTTCGAGAGGTGGACAAGATGGTTCAAGAATTTCAAGTTTGACATGACTCCCTGTAAAGAATTTCTGAAGGATCAATATGTAAATGAGGACCTCACCAAATTTGTGCCAAGGAATTATATAAAAGAACATTATGCTCTGCTCCTCACAGGCATCCAGAAATACCTCACATGTGAGGGAAGGTACACCAAAGTCTACTCTTATCATTTCAAACTCTTGTTACATTTCACAGGGAAAGCATCAATAGACATCCCTTTCTATTTATTCAGAAGCCTTAGTAAAATGTGCGACAAAGTTCAATTAAGGAAAGATAATTGTGAAACTTCCCTGTTCCACCATGGTTTAATAAAGTTGCTGGTGTTAGATAGTTTGCAAAAAATTGGTAGAGATTGGGACTCTTTCATTTTTATGTCTGGTTTCCAAAGCAAAACAGGTCTCACTCCATTACCAGATAGGGAAAAAGAAAGAAGAATTGAAGAACCTACATTGGCTGAGCTCAAGAAGGAGGTAAAAGACCGAAAGAAGCCCAAAACTAAGCCAAGGGGATCAGAGAAGCCTGTGGTCATAAAAGAGATACTTGAACCATCAGCAAAAGAGACACCCAAGTCATCAAAGCAGAAAATCAAACACTAGAAAGATGCATCAGGGCCAAGTGGAATTGCACAAGTAACAAGAATCAGAACAAGAAGTCAGCTAAGCAGAGAAAAAGGAAAATCAATAGCAGTGGAAGACAGCCCTATGTCAAAGGCTAGTCTAAAGGATTTGCTGGAGGCAATCAATTTCGAACAAGCCAAATCAGTGCAGGTTGAGGCAATCCCTATTGACCTAACCCAGTCATCACCTGATAGCGCCAAAAAATCAAAAGCCTCAAAAAGGCTAAGGTTTGAGGAGGTTGGTAAGGAATTTATAGTCAAACCTCGAAGGCCAATCACCAGAAGACAAATCCAAGCAGCGGAGCAAGTCCACAAAGATGAGGTAGCTGTCAAGGTAACTGCAACAAAAGAAATTAGGCAACTGCCTAAAGCAGAAAAGGCAGAGGAAATCAAAAGAACAATATATACCAGAGGACAGGCCAAAGAAATGGGAAAGCAGATAGCTCAAGCAGAAAAAGCAAAGGAAGTCAAAAAGAAGGATATGAAGAAAAAAGTTCCCACTGTCAAGGAAACTAAAACCTCATCTTCAAAGGAGAAATGGGAGGCAGCTGATGAAGAAATGGCTAATTTAGAGAAAACCGTATCAGAAATTGCAGCCATGGAAAACGAACTTGCAAAACTAAAAGCTCAGTTAGGCAAGTTAGCTGCTAAATAAAATTGAAAATTTTTAAGGTCAGATGTTGCTCCGAGTTTTTGTTTATTTTTCTTAAGTTCATTGGTTTTTGAGGCATATATAAAAGGAAGACAAAATAGGAATTTTGGAGCCAAGAGCGAAGCTGTAACAGTCACAAAGTAATTGGAAAATTCATTGAAGACTGTAATTTTGGAAAGAACAGCAGTTTCGTAGCGCGCTACGAAACTGCTGTAGGTGACTGTTTTTAAAGAAAACGTGGAATTGATGCTGAGGTCAGCAAATTTTGTAAGGAAATGCTTCGAGGATAGCAAAGAGATCATAAAAGGCTGCCAAAACATTCAAAGAATGACAGATGTAAGCATTGGAGCAAAAAGGTAGAACATTTTGGTTTTTTGCTAAAGTCTTCCTAAAGCTACTTTATGACCGAAATATTAGGGTTCTGATAGGGTTATCAAAATTTTGGGTTGAACACCTGTCCAGTTCACAAAGCATCCAGATTATTAGCCATATGGTGTTATGCATGGTCATCAAAGATATTAAATAGCTTCAAGCACGTTCTTTTGAAAATTAAGATGGATAGAAGGCAGGGACCGTGAAAACAGAGTATATATCTTCACCAAATGATGAGTCATCAGCACAGTTGGAATCCAAGGCAGCTCATTCAGAGAATGCTTCTCAAATGCATCTCGGCCACTACAGAAAGGATACAGGTGTCAAAGCTTAAGAAAGGCATCATACTCACGAGGAGATAGAATTAGAATTTAAATATGATTAGGACTCTCTATATTTACTGCACAATACCTGATGTATTTAATAAGTTTGTTTAAGAATAGATAAGGTTTGTTAATGATAAACATCGAGCTCCCCTCATGCTGGAGGAGGAGTCTCAAGTAGCTTAAGTTTTGTTTTCCTATATATAGGAAAAACTCTGATGTAAAAGGGGTTGGAGATTTTTATCACAAACGACAGAGTTTTCATATTTGGCATTATGTAAAGTGTTTGACGTAATAAGAATCTACACGTGGTTCTTCCCAAGATTTTCATCTTGTGTTTCAAAATGTTCAGAAGTTTACGTGGTTTGGTTTTATTTTCATCTTGTTTTACAGTCACTAACATGCAATCACTCTGAATTGCATCACTGATGCTCAGATATCTGTGTATGTTTTGTTGAGTTGAGGTTCTTCTTTGGTAGCTGTTATGAACAATTGAGCATTATATGCCCTTGGTTTCTATGATTGGTAGCTTACTTTGTTATGTGGAATGGGGTAATGACCCATGAGCCCATGGGAGAAGCTTATTTTTTGTTATTCAACACCAGCATGATTTCATATGACAAAATTAAAGAGGTTTAGCCATTCTTTATTCTTGTCTATTAAAGCATATTCAAAAATCTGTGAGAGAGCCCTCTCTGACTAAGGAGGCTAAACCTTAGTCTAAAGCCTGGTCTGAAACAGTTTCATGAGATCTTATTAAGTAGCAGCCCTTAGTACTGATTTTGTGATAACAGGCAGATAGATTGACCACCAAAAGATCTATTGGTACTAGTCCATATGAGTTGGTAGATGGTCTGGAAGCTGTCTTCCCATCATCTCTTGGGGTCCCTGTGATCAAATTGCTGCAGGAAATACAAGCAGAACCTAATGACATCCAGAGGAGGATCAATCAAACAATTCACTTGTAGCAAACAAGGGAAGAAGTGTATCATAGAACCCAAGTTCTACAAGAGAAGCTGAAAAAGATGTTTGACAAAAGAACAAAAGCTAAAGACTTTTTCATAGGAAACAAAGTATTGAAATGGGACTCTAGGAGGGAAGACAAAGGGAAACATGGCAAATTTGACTTTCTTCGGAAAGGACGATTTGTAATTCAAGCTGTGCAGGGGAATAACACCTTTCTTTTAAAGAGTCTGGATGGTTCAAATAATGAGGAAGGCCCAGTGAATGGGAGAATGCTCAAGCACTATTATGATCCATGAGCATAGCACAATTACATATTGTACATTAATATGTGTATTTTTAGCATTTTTCTTTTTACAGCAGATAGATAAAGGAACAAGTACAACAAATTTTGAAGAAAGATCAACAAACTGTATCAAAGGTGACATATATGATTGAAAAGTTCCACAAGCAAGTTTAAGGAAGGTCTACAGAACAAAGAACCAATGATAAATAGTGATACAGGCCAGCAAGACACAAAGTGGTAATTCTTGCACAAATGAGGTCAAAGGACACTACATACAAGCTCATAGGATTTAGATCAAAGGTGTCCATGCTAAAGAGGTTTCACTGCAGCAAGAATAGAAAAATAAGGCCATCTGACCTGCTGTTCTTGGCTTTCCACCAGAAAAAGCCATCCCCAAGTGGAGCCTGGTGAGCTCCAGTATTGTAGCAATAATGCTACAAATCCTGGGGCTTCCTGTCTCTCATTTTATCAACCCGGTAGTTCGTACAAACTTGGAAGCAACGGTGCTGTATGCACAAGTACTAGCTCTTGT